>JAOQML010128203.1:0-32723 GCA_027568935.1 Erythroxylum urbanii | reverse complement strand
TAACTCTAACCCGATCCAAATTGACCAAAATACCCTTCCCATAAGTGAAGGGATGTTACATTAATAGCCTGTGTATAAGTAATGGGATCTGTTTCTTCTTAGCCTGAGATGGCTATAATACCTTCTCCTAGACCTAGATACGTATCTAGCTGTCTCACAACCCTTCCACTATATCTAGGCATAACTTCATGTTCAAGTTGCTCTTCCCATTCAACTCTTGAACCCATTTCGACATCTTGTTCTGCTATGGAAATCATCTCTTGGTTAGGATGAAATAGCTAAATCTTTTAGTACTACTTCACTTCTTCCTTTGTGATTTCTCACAAACTCTTTCTCTAGTAAGGTTGCATTTGTTGACATAAATACCTTCATATCCTGAGGACTGTAAAAATAATACCCTTGAGTTCCTGTAGGATATCCTACATTCAAACATACTTTTGACCATGGTCCCATCTTTGTGGATTTAGGCCTTAGACCATAGGATGGGCAATCCCAAGTCCTTAAGTGTCACAATGAAGGCACTCGGCCAGTCTACAACTCCTAGATGTTTTAGGCACTGATTTGGATGGAGCAAAGTTAAGAAGATATGTTGCCATTTGTATGGCATATCCCCAGAACGACTAGCATAGGACATCATTGTTCTTACCATTTCCAACAGAGTCCTATTTCTCCTCTCAGCTACACCATTATGTTGAGGTGTTTGAGGAGTTGACAAATTGGAAACAATTCCATTGTCAGTTAAATATTTTTGGAACTCTCTAGATAAGTACTCACCACCTCGATCTGATCGAAGTTATTTTAATGGCTTGCCTAACTGTTTCTCAGCTTCTACTTTGAATTCTTTGAACTTTTAAAAGGATTCACTATTTTTATGCATCACATACAAATAGTCATATCTTGAGTAATCATCTATAAAGTTTATGAAGTATTCATAACCTCCTCTAGCTTGTATGTTTATGGGCCCACACACATCAGTATGTAACAAATCCAACGTTGATTCATATCTGTTTCCTTTAGAAGGAAATAAGGCCTTAGTCATTTTTCCTTCAATAAAAGATTCACAGGCGGATAATGGATCATTATCTAAGCCCATAAGGATCCCATCCTTTACTAACCTGTCAAGTCTTTTCTGATTGGTATGACCCATTGTTAAGTGCCACAGATATTTTGAATTAATGTTAAAGACATTAGATTGTCTTGGTTTTATCAACTTTGTGGTGTTTAGTGAGCTTATCATAGGTTCTGTAAAGAACAATCCCTGTTTCATTATCACATTATAAATAAAATCCATATTCTCATATATTGAAATAACATTTTCAAAATATAAGGAATAACCAGATTTTATTAGACAAAAAATAGAAATCATGTTCCTTACAATCATTGGTATGTAGTAAACATCCTCCAAATATAACCTATAACCACTAAGAAAATCCAAGATAACTACTCCCACTAATTCTGCTGAAACATAGGATACATCTACTATATTGACTTAAAACTAGCCTTTAGGTAGTCTTTTCCTTTGTTGAAACCTCTGTCAAGAATTGCAAACATGGTTAGTGGCTCCTGAATCTAATATCCAAGAGTCAGATAAATCTGTCATATTTCTAGTTCCTAACAAACTTAGGAAACCCATACCTTGTTTGCTTTTGAGGAACTCAAGGTAGACCGCATAGTTTCTTTTTTAGTGGGCCATTTCACCACAGTGGAAACACTTTCCCTTGATGTCTACTTTGCCTTTCTTTTTCTTAGGTTGGGCCTTGACCCCTGTTTGGGCCTTCTTTTTCATTGGACCTTTCTTCTTTTGCTTGCCCTTACCCTTGGGCTTAAAAGAAGATGCTACATTAGCTTTTGGCCTATGAGCCTTGATATTTAATATCCCCTTCGTACTCTGGAGGGTATTCATCAACTCACTCAAGGTGTAATCCTTGCTATTGAGCTTATAGTCTAACTTAAAGTACTGAAAAGAAGAGTTTAAGCTATTGATGATCATAATTATTTGCGTGTCCTTATCCATATCTGCCCAAAGCATCTCAGCCTCAGTAACTGCAGAGATTACCTTAAGCATTAATCTCGCATTAGTTCACTAAGTTTTTGTCCAAGATTATGAAAAGTTTAGATAGCTTTCATTCTTGCAGACCTGGTCCTCACACCAAACATCTCATATAGGTGATGAACCATTGCACTAGCAGTTTTCATAAAAGCAATTTGCTTTTGCAACATGCCACTGACAGAAGCTAGAATATAACACTTAGTAGTCTTATCAGCATTCTACCAATGCTCATGTTATTGGACTTGAATCTCCACCAGAGGTACAGGCCCATTTTCAATTAATACCCATAAAATACGTTCATATTGAAGAACAATGTCAAGGTTACATCTCCGTTAATTAAAATTCTCTCCGTTTTCTAATTTTTTATTTGTCAAGAGCAAAGTGAGTGGATTCATATTGCGGTTGATTATGTCTAAAATTATAAATTATTAAAACATGAGCATACTAGTCAACATAATTGGAACTTTGTATAAAAACATGATGCATGTATGCATGATGATAGATTTAACAAAACTTTAAAAAATTTAAAACTTTATAAGACAGTTATTTTTCTTACTATAACATACTAAGTGAAGGTGGGCCATCTTATCTATTAAAAGAAAAACGGGGACCCTCCGACTAAAAAAGCTACTAAGCATCTTCATGCTTAACTTTTATTGGAGTAACATAATTTGGTCAATACTTTTACCAACAGAGATATGGTGTGTAGGTTATTGGTAAAATATGTTGAATGTGCAACCATTTAATTCGTCCACTAAGGGTACTCGTAAACCATGCCTCGATGGTAGATCACATTTGCTACCAATAAATGGACTTATCCTTAAGGAGACCTAAACCATGCAAGATTTAGCATTCATGCCTTCCGATGGGGAGTAACACTTCACCACACACAAATGGGCCATCATTTGGAGACCGTGGACTCTCACATGAGCATCCTCTCCACTCAATCTTTTTGGGATTTAAATTTTAAATACCATCTTGTCTAGATGCAATTTATTAACCATCCTATATTGTTTCATTATATATCTCATACATAATGAATGCATAGCAAAACCCAGGGTTGGCAATTTTCTAAATGACATGCAATTACATAATATCACATATTATTTGCATTTATGTATCCATCGCATGAACTAATGAGCCATAATTAATTGTCCATCTTAGAAACATAAAAATAATTACAAGCCTTTTAGGCTCAAAATATATTTCTTGGACTTGGATCTTCTGCTTCAAACTATTCACTAATATGACCCAGCCCATTTAGCAAAAAGTGTGTAATGGCTTTTCTTTTTCAACAAAGTTTTGATTTTCATAAAAATAAATTTTCATTTTGAAAAAAAAAATCCAGCACTGGTTTTTTTATCAAAACTGAAACTTGTCCATATCAAACAAAAAAACAACACTTCTTTTACATCAAAACCAAAACTTGTCCATATGAAACAAAAAAATAACACTTATTTTTTAATCAAAATCGAAACTTGTTGTGTCATAAAACTGCAAATTTGTCAACCCAAATTTCCAGCACTTTGGTTTTCTAATAACCGAAACTTTGCAATACACTTTAAACAAAATCGATACCTTACCTCTTCATTTCTTCACTGATGACTTCTTCTTCTTCATCATTACAAGATTTTGTACATTACATAATCAAAGAAAACATAAAAATGAAACCAAGGAGGAAACATGAAGATGATAGGATACCCTCCTTGTTACAAACCAAATGAACAAAACTTACAAGGTAACTATAGAATCCATGGACAACCAAAAGAGCAAAACGTACATCATATATATTTCTATCACACAAAAATATGCAACATGCAAAAATGATTTCCAACCTATGCATAAAATATAGGAACCGAAATCATGCATAGTAAACCTAGCTTTGATACCAATTGTCGGATCCGAAAATAAAACATGCATCGATTTAGAAGAAGTTGTAGATTTTAAAGCTTTTTAGAAGTCAAAATTTTAGCAGAAGCAATATATCCAAATCAACATGCATAGCCACACAGGTTACGGTATAAGAAAAAACATTTACATAATCACAAGATGGAAAATATTACTAACTCCTTCGCTATATCTTTAACTCCTCGTTGTGCTAACCTATCCTTGGCAATGTGTGCTCTCTTAGGTGATGTATCCTCTTCACCTTATTGTATCCTCATCTTGATATTGTATCCTCAACCAATTCGATCTACCACTTATTCTTCTTGGACAACTTGGTTAACAAGATCCTTTGATGGGAAAGGATAAGAAAACTTTGGAGGAGATTTTTCTTAGAAGAAAATAGACAAAAATGAGACACTCTCATGCAATTTTCAGCTCCCTATGCAAGATAGGAGAGAGAGAGTCAAAACAATTCAAGAACCCTTTCTTACACCCTCTCAATTTCAGTTAACCGTAAAGGAAAGAAGAAATTTGCATCAAATGCATCACTTCCTTTTTAATCAATCATAAAGAAGCCAATAAATGAGACTTTTCTCATTTGTCTTTAAGATGGCTATATGAAAAGACTATTAACCTAAATGTGACTTACCAATTTTGGATTTTTCAGTTTTTTATGATGAAAGATGGAAGATGGTCCATCAAATGTACCTCTTTCTTCTTTAATCCAATAAATGCTAATAGGTTACATGCCATCAATAAAACACCACCATTCAACCATTTAACGATAAGGTTATTACTCCATTTAATGACGATAAAGCATATTAAAAAACATCTTAATTATAGCAAACTAATGTTAAATGTGCAACCGCACATTTACCCCTTAAAGCTGAAATTCCATCTCCATTTATCTTTAATAACTTTGTTTAAATTTAATTAATCTAATTAATTAAATTAAACCAAAGCCTAGCCCATGTCTAAATGTTAATTTGGGCTTCTAATTAACCATTAATTAGTACAAGCCCAACATTCAATCATGGGCTTTAAACCTCCATTTATATTTCTTACCTGGCTTGATGATCTTCCTTGAAGCCAAATGGGGAATCTGATTGGACTTAGATAATTCAAGCTTCAATAAGGTCAGAATTAATTTAATCTCATTAGAATTAATTCTAGCTTATTAACTAAATGTAATTTCACTAAAGACAATTAGTTGAACTCTTGAATTACTAAATATTATGAGAACACATCAATATGTCCAATTACAAACTCTAATATGAACCATATTATGGCCATCTGCCCAAAAAAGTGTAAAATTACTGTTTTGCCCTTATATTGGTTTTTCCTTCTAGATCTTTCGTTTTACTGTATATGGTGATTACTAGATCTTTCGTTTTACTCTATATGGTGATTAACACACAAGATCTCATCTTGGTGTTAAGACTTGATGAGTAGCTAGTCAATTAAATTACTGGCGTCAATTTAATCACCATTCTCCATAAAACATCTAGAAGTGATGATATCACTATAAACTCTTTATTTGAGTGAATGTTCCCTGATACATGTTTCAATTAATAATTCGAACATGCAGACACTAGATTAATACTTTGTAAAAATCCATTCCAATCATATCAAGAATTATAATGAAACATATATGAGTTCACAACTCATCAAGATTGTCGTTCATAATAAACTTATGCTTAAGTTGTATGCTTTCAGATTAAAGTAACGGTCCACTTTATTGTTTATAAATGTTCTTGATTCGAGATTCATTTAATAATTCATTATCGATAGTCAACTACTATCATATTTATTCAACTGTGAATCAATTATTTATTATTCCTATAATATGCATGTTTCCCATACATCTCTATGTATGTGTATATTACTTACAGAAGAATCTTGGTACCTTATGACTAGATATATAATGCTAATAAAAACCAAACTCTTTTGTTTCATTAATAATAAATATTTTCATTACAAAAGTAACTAGAGGAAAATTAAGTTATACGTAAATACACTCGATTTCTAGGGCACTATATTTACATAACTCTAACAGATAACCCCTTGTAACGATCGTTGGGCTGCTTCAATGAGAAAACAACCAGTTAGATTGGTTATTGGCCACCTTCGGTGACAAAAACAACTCTTTGGCAAAGTTGTTGGGCACCTTCTGTAAGCAAAACAACCAAGTCATATGATCACGTGGCACTTACAATGAGAAAAACAACTCGTTGACACGCTCATTGGGCCTTTTCATTATGAAAATTGCTAATTGGCATAGTCGCTAGGCACTTTCGGTGAGAAAAAAACTAGTTAACATATTAGCTGGGCACCTTCCCTGAGCAAGACAACCCGTTCAGACAGTCGTTGGGCACTTTCAGTGAGAAAATAACACATTTTCACATCTTTTGTGAGTAAAATAGCCTGCTAGCATGGATCATAGGCACCTTTGGTGGGAATACAGTCCGTGGGCACATCTTTAGTGGGCAAAACAACTTGTTGGCATGGTCGTTGGGCAACTTCGAGGAGGAACACAAATTGTTGACATAGTCACTGGGCACTTTCGGTGAGTAAACAACCCATTGTAACAATCAGTAGGCTGCTTCAATGAGAAAACCACTAGTTGGCCTGCTTATTGGGCACCTTAGGTGAGCAAAACAACCTTTTGGCATAGTTGTTGGGCACCTTCAGTGAGCAAAACCACCAGTTGGCATGATCGTTGGGAACCTTTAATGAATAAAAGAGCCCGTTCACACAATCATTGGGCACTTTTGCTAAGAAAATTACCCATTTGCATGGTCACTGGGCGCCTTTAGTGAGAAAAAAACTAGTTTGCATAGTCGTTGGGCACCTTTGACGGGCAAAACAACTCGTTGACACCATCGGTGAGATCTTTTGGTGAGTAAACAGTCTATTGTAATAGTAACTGGCCACTTTTTGTGAGAAAATATCCTGTTGTAATGGTCATTCGACAGTGTCAATCAGAAAATAACCAGTTAGCATGGTCGTTGGGCACCTTCGGTGAGCAAAACAACCCTTTGGCCTAGTTGTTAGAAACTTTCGTTGAGCAAACCAACCATTTGGCGAGCAGAACAACTAGTTGGCATGGTGGCTGGGCACCTTCAGTGAGCAAAATGACCCATTGACATGATTATTGGGCACATTCATTGAGTAAACAACCCATTGTAATGGTCATTGGGCACTTTTGGTGAGAAAAAAGCCCATTGTAACAGTCACTCGGCACCTTTGGTGAGGAAACAACCTATTGTAACAATCACTGGGCAACTTTGATGAGAAAACAACCAATTGGCACGGTCATTGGGCACCTTCAGTGACCAAAATCACCCTTTGACACAGTTGTTGGGAACCTTAGGTGAGCAAAACAACCAGTTTGTAAGAATGCTTGCCACCTTCTGTGACCAAAACAAAACTTTGACATAGTTGCTAGGCATCTTCGGTGAGCAAAACAACAAATTGTCTTGATCACTGGGCACCTTCAGGAAGTAGAACAACCTGTTCACACAATTGCTGGTACTTTTGCTAAGAAAATTGCCCATGTTTGGTGCATCAGTCACTGGGCACCTTCAATAGGAAAACAACTAGTTGGCATAGTCACTGAGTACCTTCGGTGAGCAAAACAACCCATTGACACAATCGCTCAGTACTTTCGGTGCTTAAATAGTCCATTGTAACTGTAGCTGGGCACCTTTGGCCATAAAACAACCCTTGTAACGGTCACTGGGCAGCTTTGATCAGGAAACAAGTAGTTGGCATGGCCATTGGGCACCTTTAGTGAGCAAAACAACCCTTCAGTAAGCAGAACGACCAGTTGGCATAGTCGATGGACACCTTGACTGAGCAAAACAACCCATTGTAATGGTCACTGGGCACTTTTGGTAAGTAAACAACCATTTGTAATGGTCATTGGGCACTTTTAGTGGGAAAATGACCCATTGTAATAGTCGTTAGGCAGCTTCGATAAGAAAACAACCTGTTAGATTGGTGATTGGTCGCCGTTGGTGACCAAAACAACCTTTTAGCATAGTTGTTGGGTATCTTCAGTGAGGAAAACAACCCCTTGTAATGATCACTGTGCACTTTCAGTGAGTAAACAGGCCATTGTAACGATTAATGGGCACCTTTAGTGGGAAAACAACTTATTGTAACAGTTGGTAGGTAGCTTCGTTAAGAAAAAACTAATTGGATTGGTTGTTAGCCAACTTCAGTGATCAAAACAACTTATTGTCATGATCGCTGGGCACCTACGGTGAGAAAAATAACTCGCTGACACGGTCCTTGGGTAACTTTGATGAGAAATTTTCTCATTGGTATGGTCGTTGGGCTCCTTCGGTGAGAGAAAAACTAGTTGACATGGTCGTGGGTAACTTGGCTGAAAAAACAACTAGTTGGCATAGTCATTGGGCACCTTCGGTGAGTAAAACAACCCGTTGACACTATATTGTTCACTTTTGGTGAGTAGACAACCCATAGTAACGGTCGCTAGGCACATTTGGTGAGAAAACATCTATGTGAAAACAACTAGTTAAATTGGCCGTCGGACACCTTCGGTGACCATAACAACCCTTTAGCATAGTTGCTTTACACCTTTGATGAGCAAAAAAACCAGTTGGCATAATCATGGGGCACCTATGGTAAGCAAAATAACCCACTGACAAGGTCATTGGACACTTTCAATGAGAAAGTTACCCAATGGCGTGATCGCTGGGCACCTTCGGTGAGAAAAAAGCTAGTTGACATGGTCGCCAGGCATCTTCGCTGAGCAAAACAACTTGTTCACACAGTCATTGGGCACTTTTAGTGAGAAGACAATCCATTGCCATACATTTTTTAGGAAAAATAATCCACTAGCATTGTTGATGGGCACCTTCGGTGAGAATACAGTCCGTGGGCACATCTTTGGTGTGCAAAACAACCTATTGGCATAGTTGCTGGGGACTTTAAAATGACCAAAACAACCAATTGGCATGATCGCTGAGTAGCTTCGGTGAGAAACTAGCCTATTAACAAATCTTTGGTGAGCAAAATAGCCCGTTGGCATAATCTTTGGGCACCTTCGATGAGTAAAACAACCATTTGACCTAGTTATTGCGCACTTGGGTGAGTAAACCATCGATTGTAACGATAGCTGGGCACCTTTAACGAGAAAACAACCTATTGTAACAGTCACTGGGCAGCTTTGATAAGAAAACAATCAGTTGGCATAGTGGTTGAGCACCTTTGGTGAACTAAACAACCCTTTAGCCTAGTTGCTGGGCACCTTAGGTGAACAAAACGACCCTTTAATGTAGTTGCTGGGCAGCTTCGATGAGCAGAATAACCAGTTGGCATGGTCGCTGGGCACCTTTGGTGAGCAAAACAACCCGTTGATTCTGTCATTAGGCACTTTTGATGAGTAAACATCCTACTGTTACCATCGCTGGGGACTTTTGGTGAGAAAACAACTAATTGTAACGATCCTTGGGTAGCTTCGATGAGAAAATAACTAGTTGGATTGGTCGTTTGCCACCTTTGGGGACCAAAATAACCCTTTGGCCTAGTTGTTAGGCACCTTTGGTAAGTCAAAAAACCAATTGGCATGATCGCAGACACCTACCATGAGGAAAACAACCCGTTGACATGGTTGTTAGGTACCTTCGATGAGAATGTTGCCTGTTGACATGGTCATTGGGCACCTTTGGTGAGGAAAAACCTAGTTGACATGGTCGCTAAGCACCTTCACTAAGAAAAACAACCAATTAGCATGGTTGTTGGGCTCCTTCAGTGCAAAAAACAATCTGTTGACACTATCACTGGGAACTTTCGATAAGTAAACAGCTCGTTGTAACAATCGTTGGGCACATTTGGTAAGAAAACATCTATGTGAAAATAACTAGCTGGATTGGTCGTTAGACATATTTGGTGACCAAAACAACCATTTGGCATAGTTGCTTGGCACCTTTGGTGAGCAAAACAACAAGTTGGTATAATCGCATGGCACCTATGGTCAGGAAAAAACCCACTAATATGGTCATTGGGCACTTTTGACGAGAAAGTTGCCTATTGGCATGGTCGCTGGGCACCTTCGATGAGAAAAAAACTAATTGGCACAGTTGCTAGGTGCCTTCACTGAGCAAAACAACATGTTCACATAATCGTTGGGCACTTGTAGTAAGAAAACAACCCATTGCCATATATTTGTTGGGCAAAACAGACCGCTAGCGTGGTTAATGGGAACCGTCAATGAGAATAAAGTTTGTGGCACATTTTTGGTGTGCAAAACAACCTATTGGCATAGTTATTAGGCATCTTAGGTGAACAAAACAACTAATTGGCATGATCGCTGAGCAAATTCGGTGAGAAAATAGCCTGTTAACAAATCTTTGGTGAGCAAAATAACTAATTGGCAAGGTTGGTGGGCACCTTAGGTAAGCAAAACAAATCATTGACACGGTCACTGAGCATTTTCGGTGAGTAAATAGCCCATTGTAATAATCGCTAGGTACCTTTGATGAGAAAACCGCTCATTGTAATGGTCACTAGGAAGCTTCAATGAGAAAACAACCAGTTGGCATGATCGTTGGGCATCTTCAGTGAGCAAAACAACCCTTTGACATAGTTGCTAGGCACCTTCAATGAGTAAAACAACCAGTTGGCATGATCGCTAGGCACTTTCAAAGAGGAAAACAACCCTTCCACACAATTGCTAGGCACTTTTACTGAGAAAATTGTATATTTGCACAGTCGTTGGGCACTTTGGACGAGTAAAACATCCATTTAACATAGTAGTTGCGCACTTTGGGTGACTAAATAGCCAATTATAAGGGTAGTTGGGCACCTTTGCGGAGAAAATAACTTATTTTAACCATCACTGGGTAGCTTCAATCAGAAAACAATTAATTAGCAGTGTCGTTGGGCATCATTGGTGAGCAAGACAACGCTTTGGCCTAGTTGTTGGGCACTTTAGATGAGCAAAGCAACCCTTTGATGTAGTTGCTGGGCACCTTCGATGAGCAGAACAACCAGTTGGTATGGTCGTTGGACACCTTAAGTGAGAAAAACAACCTATTAACCTAGTTACTGGGCACCTTCGATGAGCAAAACAACTGTTTGGTGTAGTTACTGCGCACCTTCAGTGAGCAGAACAGCCAGTTGGCATGATTGATGGACACCTTTGGTGAGCAAAACAACCCATTGTAACAGGCACTGGGCACTTTTAGAGAGTAAACAACCTATTGTAACAATCGCTGGGCATCTTTAGTGGAAAAACAACCCATTGTAACAATCGCTAGGCAACTTTGATGAGAAAACAACCAGTTGGAATGGTCGTTGGCCACCTTCAGTGACCAAAACGTCCCTTTGACATAGTTGTTAGGCACCTTTGGTGAGTAAAACAACCCATTATAATGGTCACTGAGCACTTTCGGTTAGTAAATAGCCCATTGTAACAGTCACTGTGCACCTTTAGTAGGAAAAAACCCATTGTAACGACCGCTAGGCAGCTTTGATGAGAAAACAACCAGTTGGATTAGTTATTGGCCACCTTTAGTGACCAAAATGACCCTTTGGCATAGTTGCTGGGCATCTTTGGTGAGCAAAACAACTAGTTCGCATGATCACGGGGCACCTATGATAAGAAAAACAACCAGCTAACACAGTCATTGGGCAAGTTCAATGAGAATGTTGCCCATTGGTATGGTTGTTGGGCGCCTTCAGTGAGTGAAATCTAGTTGGCACAGTTGCTTGGCACCTTCGTTATGCAAAACAACCAGTTGGCATGCCATTGGGCACTTTCGGTGAGTAAAATAACTCAGTGACACTATCACTGGGAACTTTTGGTGAGTGAACAGCCCGTTGTAATGGTCACTGGGAACTTTTGATGCGAAAACAACTCATTGTAATGATCAGTTGGCAGCTTCGATGAGAAAAGAACCAGTTGGAATAGTTGTTGGCCACCTTTAGTGACCAAAACAATCCTTTAGCCTAGTTGCTGTGCACTTTTGGTGAGAAAAACAATCAGTTGCATGATTGCGAGGCACCTATGGTAAGGAAAATAACATGCTGACACGGTCGCTGGGTACCTTCAATGACAAAGTTACCCATCAGCACGGTCGTTGGGCACCTTCAGTGAGAAAAAAACTACTTGATATGGTCATTAGCACCTTCGTTGAGCAAAACAATCAGTTGGCATGGTTATAGGGCACCTTCAGTGATTAAAACAACCAGGTGACACTACCACTAGACAATTTTAGTGAGTAAAGAACCTATTGTAATAGTCGTTGGGCACTTTTTGTGAGAAAACAACTCATTGTAACGGTCACTGGGAAACTTTGATGAGAAAACAACCAGTTGGATTAGTCGTTGGCCACCTTTGGTGACAAAACAATCCTTTGGCCTAGTTGTCGGGCACCTTCAGTGAGCAAAACAACTAATTGGCATGATTGTAGGGCATCTACAGTGAGGAAAACAACCCGTTGACACAGTCCTTGGGCACTTTTAATGAGAAAGTTGCCCATTGGTATGATCACTAGGCACCTTCGGTGAGAAGAAAACAAGTCGACTTGGTTGTTGGGCACCTTCGCTTAGCAAAACAACCAGTTGGCACGGTTATGGGGCACCTTTGATGATTAAAACAACTTGTTGACATTGTCGCTAGTCATTTTCAGTGAGAAAATAGCCCATTGTAACGATCACTGGGTATCTTCGATGTGAAAATAACTAGTTTGATTGGTCGTTGGCCACCTTTGATGACCAAAACAACCCTTTGACATAGTTGTTGGGCACCTTCGGTGAGTAAGATATCCAATTGGCATTATCGTATGGCGCCTACAGTGAGGAAAATAACCTGCTGACATGGTCGTTGGACATTTTCGATGAGAAAGTCGCCTATTGGCATGGTCACTAGGCACCTTCAATGAGAAAAAAACTAGTTGACATGGTTATAGGGCACATTTAGCAATTAAAGAGCCCATTGTAATGGTCGTTATGTATCTTCAGTGAGAAAACTTCCCGTTAACAAATATTCAGTGGGCAAAACAACCAGTTGGTATGCTTGCTGGGCACCTTCAGTTAGCCAAAAAACTAGTTGGCCTGATCGCTGAGCAGCTTCGGTGAGAAAACAACTCGTTGGCAAATCTTTGGTTAGAAAACAACTCGTTCACATAATCGTTGGGCACTTTTAGTCAGAAAATAACCTATTGACACATCTTTGATGTACAAAACAACCAGTTGGCATGCTCATTGGGCACCTCGGTGAGCAAAACAACCCCTTAGCATAGTTTCTGGGCTCTTTCAGTCAGCAAACCAACCAGTTGGCAAGATCACAGGGCAGCTTCGGTGAGAAAAATAACCTGTTGACATAATTACTGGGCACTTTCACTGAGAAAATTACCTATTGGCATGGTCGATGGGCACCCTCGGTGGGAAAATAACTAGTTGACATTGTCGCTGGGCACCTTAGGTTAGCAAAATAACTCGATCATATAGATATTGGGGACTTTCATTGAGAAAACAACCCATTGGCACATCTTTGGTAGGAAAAACAACCTTTGGCAAGGTTGTTGGACACCTTCGGTGAGAAAACAGTTTATGGGCACATCATTGGTGGGAAAAACAACTAGTTGGCATAGTCGATGGACACTTTCGGTAAGCAAAACATCCAGTTCACATAGCCACTGGGCACTTTTGCTAGAAAAGAGCCCATTTTAACAGTTGCTATGTAGCTTCGGTGAGAAAACAAGCAGTTGAC
Organism: Erythroxylum urbanii; assembly: GCA_027568935.1. NCBI lineage: Eukaryota > Viridiplantae > Streptophyta > Magnoliopsida > Malpighiales > Erythroxylaceae > Erythroxylum > Erythroxylum urbanii. Next base: position 19,041 of record JAOQML010128203.1, on the reverse strand, counting down.
TTGGTTGCTGGGCACCATTGGTGAGCACAACAACCTGTTTTCATGCTCGTTGAGCAGCTTCAGTGAGAAAACAGCCCGTTAACAAATCTTTGATGGGCAAAACAACCAATTGGTACATCTTTGGTGTACAAAACAACTGCTAGCACGGTTGTTGGGCACCTTCGATGAGAAAATAGTCTATGGCCATATCTTTTGTTAGGAAAACAATTATATGGCATGGTTATTAGGTAACTTCGATAAGCAAAACAACCTGTTGGCATTGTTGCTCTTTGGTGAGAAAAACAATTAGTTGGTACGATTGCTAGGCACCCTTAGTGAGGAAAACAATCTGTTGACAGAGTGGTTAGGCATGTTCAGTGAGAAAACGACCAATTGTAACGATCACTGGGTAGCTTCGACGAGAAAACAACTAGTTGGCATCATCATTGGGCACCTTCAGTAAGTAAAACAACCCCTTGGTATAGTTGCTGGGCACCTTCGGTGAGGAAAACAACTACTTGGCATGATCGCTGGGCACTTTGGTGAGGAAAACAACTCGTTGATACATTCACTAGGAACTTTCGATGAGAAAATTACCCATTGCATGGTCACTAGGCACCTTCAGTGAGAAAGCAACTAGTTGATATCATCACTAGGCACCTTCAGTGTGCAAAACAACTCATTCATATAGTCATTGGGCACTTTCGGTGACAAAACAACCATTGGCACATATTTGGTGGGCAAAACAACCCGTTGGTATGGTTTCTAGGCACATTCAGTAAGAAAATGGTTTGTGAACACATCTTTAGTGGGCAAAACAACTAGTTGACACAGTCACTGGGCATTTTTAGTGAGAAAAATGCCCATTGTAACAGTTGCTACATAGCATCGGTGAGAAAGCAACCAATTGGCCTGGTAGTTGGGCACCTTCAGTGAGCAAAACAACCTATTGGCATAGTCACTGGGCACCATCAGCGACTAAAACAACCAGTTGACATGATCACTGAGTAGCTTTGGTGAGAAAATAGCCCGTTGGGAAATTTTTGGTGGGAAAAACAACCAGTTGGCAAGGCCATTATGCACCTTCGGTGAGCAAATTAACTCATTAACACAGTCATTGGGAACTTTCAATGAGTAAACAACTCATAGTAACAGTCACTGGGTACATTTGGTGATAAAACAACCCATTGTAATAGTCACTGGGTAGCTTCGATGAGTAAACAACTAGTTGACATGGTTGTTGAGAACATTCGATGACCAAAATAACCTTTTGATATAGTTGTTGGTCACCTTCGGTGAGCAAAACAACCAGTTGGCATGATCTCTGGGAACCTATGGTGAGGAAAACAGTCTGTTGTCATGGTTGTTCAACACTTTTGATGAGAAAATTGCCTATTGACATAGTCACTGGGAACCTTCTGTAAAAAAAAACTACTTGACACGATCGCTGGGCACCTTCGGTGAGAAAATAGTTCGTGGGCACATCTTTATTAGGCAAAACAACCATTTGGCATGGTCTTCATGCACCTTTGATGAGAAAAAATATCATTGACATAAGCATTGGGCACTTTTGGTGAATAAACAGCCCATTGTAACGGTTACTGGGCACTTTTGGTGAGAAAACAACCCATTGTACTATCATTAGGCAACTTCTACGAGAAAACAACCAATTGGCATCGTCATTGGGTACCTTTAGTGAGCAAAACAACCCCTTGGCATAGTTGATGGGCATCTTTGATGAGGAAAACAACTACTTGGAATGATCACTGGCCACCTTTGGTGAGGAAAACAACACGTTGATACAGTCACTAGGCACTTTCGATGAGAAAATTGTCCGTTGCATGGTCACTGGGCACCTTCGGTGAGAAAATAACTATTTGGTATATTTGTTAGGCACCTTTAGTGTACAAAACAACTCATTCATATAGTCGTTGGGCACTTTTAGTAAGAAAACAACCATTGTCACATATTTGGTGGGCAAAATAACCCACTGGTATGGTTGCTAGTTACATTCAGTAAGAAAGCCGTCTGTGAGCACATCTTTGGTGGGCAAAAAAACTAGTTGACACAGTCGTTGGGCACTTTCAATGAGAAAAATGCCTATTGTAATAGTCGTTGTGCAGCATCGGTAAGAAAACAACCAATTGTCCTAGTAACTGGGCACCTTTGGTGAGCAAAACAACCTATTGGCATAATCACCGGGCATCTTTAGCGAGCAAAATGACTAGTTGACATGATTGCTAACTAGCTTTTGTGAGAAAATAGCCCGTTGGGAAATTTCTGGTGGGAAAACAACCAGTTGGCAGGGTAGCTATGCACCTTCAGTGAATAAAACTACTCGTTAACACTATCACTGGGCACTTTGGATGAGTAAACAACTCATAGTAATGGTTATTATGCACCTTTGGCGAGAAAACAGCCCATTATAATAGTCACTGGGTATCTTCGATGAGTAAACAACCAGTTGGCATGGTTGTTGGGAGCATTCGATGACCAAAATAACCTTTTGGTATAGTTGTTGGTCACCTTCGGCGAGCAAAACAACCAGTTGGCATGATCTCTGGGCACCTATGGTGAGGAAAACAACCCATTTTGATAGTTGTTCGACACTTTCGATGAGAAAATTACCTATTTGCACAGTCACTGGGCACTTTTAGTCAGAAAAAACTAGTTGACACGGTCGCTGGGCACCTTTGGTAAGAAAATAGTTCGTGGGCACATCTTTGTTGGGTAAAACAGCCATTTGGCTTAGTTTTTGGGAACTTTCAGTGAATAAATAGCCCATTGTAATAGTTGCTGGGCACCTTTAGTGAGAAAACAACCCATTGTAATGATCACTAGACAGCTTCGATGAGAAAAAAACTAGTTGGCATAGTCATTAGGTACCTTCAATGAGCAAAACAACCCTTTGACATAATTATTGGGCAACTTTGGTGAGCAAAATGACCAATTGGCATGATCGATGGGCACCTTTGGTAAAGAAAAAAACCCATTGACACCATCATTGAGTACTTCACTGAGAAAATTCCCCATTGGCAGAGTCGTTGGGCACCACCTTTGGTGAGCAAAACAACCTACATATAGTCACTTGCACATTCATTAAGAAAACAACCCATTTGCACATCTTTTATGGGCAAAACAACCTGCTAGCATGGTTGTTGCACATCTTAGTTGAAAAAATAGTTCGTGGTCATATCTTTGGTGGGAAAAACAACTACTTGGCATGGTTGATGGGCACTTTCGGTGAGCGAAACAACCTGTTGACACAGTCACCAAAAGAGCCTATTGTAACTGTGGTTATATAGCTTCGGTGAGAAAACAATGAGTTGGCATGGTTATTGGGCGCCTTGGTTTAGTAAAATGACATATTGGTATGGTCATTGGGCACCTTAGGTGAGTAAAACAACGATTGGCATGATCCCTGAGCACCTTTGGTGAGAAAACAGGCTGTTAACAAATCCTTGGTGGGTAAAACATCCAGTTGGCATAGTCGTTTGGCACCTTCAGTAAGCAAAACAATCCATTCACATAGTCAATGGACACTTTCGTTGAGTAAAAAATCCATTGTAATGATCACTAGGCACCATTTAATGTGCACCATGGAGTGGAAAGATTGAAAAGTTCAGATTTAAGGAAAGAAGAACAGGATAGATTTGAATTAACTAAAATTACGTCTGATATGCAGGGTTTCAAATTTACCTACTAGACCTCATGAAAAACTTGTCTCGAGCAACCTAGATAGTGGGTAAAGAACAAACCAAGAAAATTTTTTACGACCAAAATCATGCCACAATCTGATTTAGTTGATAAGTGATGTTTAATTCCTAAGTTGAAAAGAACAAGAGGGGTTTCCCCTCTTAAGATGACCAGCGGCACACAAGAAGTAATATGATTAAAAATTCTTCCAAAACCCTAAAACATAAATGTTTATATCTAGGCTTAATGCTAAAAGACTTGGACTAAAAAACATGCCTAGGCCTCTCCTCTTGGGCTTAAAAACACGCCTATGCCTGGTCTAACGTGCTCTTCAGGTCTGATTGTAGGCACCCCTCTCCTCTTGGGCTTAAATGATGATGCGCAACCTAATATAATGGTCTTGAAGTCCTAAGTGAGTCCAATCCAAGGATTTGAGATAAATGAATCAATTTGGGTTGTGACTCAGATAACTCTCCTCCAATAGGCTTTATGCACTCCATCTTCTCCATAAATTGGCCCCCATCATGCACTCCATCTCCATGGTGCTCCTGGCTCTTGCTTACATCTGTCCCTCCCTCCTTATGAAGATTCGTCCTCGAATCTGAATCCATGTCAAAAAGAGAAAGATCAGTAATATTAAAAGTTACAGAAACAAAATACTCACCTGGCAGGTCAATCTTGTAGGTGTTGTCATTCATCTTCTCCAACATTTAGAATGGACATCACCCCTAGGATATATCTTGTAGGTGTTGTCATTCATCTTCTCCAACATTTAGAATGGACATCCTTCCTAAGATGCATCCAATCCCAATCTCTAGGTTTAAAAGTCACCATCTTTGGCCCCTTTTTGGCTTGCTTCGCATATACCCTGTTTTAATGCTAAATGTGCTGTCAAGCCTTCATATAAAAGTCCCTAATCATCTTAGATTTCCTCTTGACATTTGTGTTAGACAACTCATCCAAGGGTAAAGGTACCAAAAATAAGACAGTCTAAGGATTAAAACCATATACAAGTGGTGGAATGCACTTACCTACTACATCAAGTAACAAGGTACCTAAGGTTCTATTATCAACTTCAGTCTATCCATCTATTTGCGGATGACAAGTAGTAGAATAAAGCAATTTAGTACCTAACTTTCCCCACAGAACACGCCAAAAAAGGATCAAACATTTATCATCTCTATCAGAAACAATAGACCTAGGAATACCATACAATCTAACAATATCCCTAAATAATAAATCATCAATAAGCACAGCATCAACAGTCTTATGATATGCAATGAAATACGCCATCTTACTAAATTGATCAACAATAACAAAGATGTTATTATACCCCTTCTTTGTTCTAGGCATTCCTGTATAGAAATATCAACCCAAGGTTTAGTAGGCACAAGTAAAGGGGTATACAATCTATAGGGTTTAACAGTCGATTTTGCCTGTCTACATGCAATGCATTTGGAACATACACGCTCAACATCCCTGTGCATACCAAGCTAATAAAAATGTTCATGCAAAATTACAAGGTTTTAGTAATCCCAAAATGACCCATCAAACCACCACTATGGGCCTCGTGCACAAATAAAGCACGTAAAAACAATTAGGTACACACAACTGATTACCACAATACAAATATCCATTATGCCTATAAAATTGTTAGAATGCAACATACTCACAAGCAACATACATAGTAGCAAAATCATCATCAGAAGTATACATTTCCTTAAGCTGCTCAAATCCTAATAATTTAAAACTAAGAGTAGAAATTAAGGAATACCTCCTAGATAAAGCATCAGGTACCATATTTTCCTTCCTTTACTTGTAATGTTGTACATACAAAAATGTCTCCAAAAACTCCACCCAAGTGGCATATCTCTTGCTTAGCTTGCCCTATCCCCTCAAGTGCTTTAGGGACACATGATCTGTCTAAATGACAAACTCTCTAGGTTGAAGGTAATGTTGCCACACCTCCAATGCTTTCACCACTGCATATAGCTCCTTGTCATAGGTCAAATAATTGAGTTGTGCACCACTTAGTTTTTCACTGAAATAAGCTGCTGGTTTGTTTTCCTGCAAAAGCATAGCATCTATACCAATACCAGAAGCATCATATTCAACCTCAAAAGCTTTCTCAAAGTTAGGTAAACACAGTATAGGAGTAGAACACAACTTTGTTTTCAACAAATTAAATGCATGCTCTTATTCCTCAGCCCATGTAAACCCTTTCTTATTGACTATTTCAGTCAAAGGAGTAGCAATGGTAAAGAAATCTTTCACAAACCTCCTATAGAAACTAGCAAGTTCATGAAAACTCCTTACCTCACTAGCACTCTTAGGTGTCGACCATTCCTGGATAGCCTTCACCTTCTCCTTATCAACCTCAGCTCCCCTAGAACTGACTACAAATCCCAAGAATACAAGCCTATCAATACAAAAAGTACACTTCTTAAGGTTCGCATAGTTTCTCCTATCTCAATACATCTAAAACACATCTTGCATGTACGATATGCTCATCAAGATTAGTGTTATATATCAAGATGTCATCAAAGTAAACAACCACAAATTTTCCAAGAAATGCACGCAACACATGATTCATCAACCTCATAAAAATGTTGGGTGCATTACCTAAACCAAATGGCATAACTGGCCACTCATACAACCTATATTTAGTTTTGAAAGCAGTTTTCCATTTATCTCGTGGTTTTATTCCAATCTGGTGGTATCTAGTTTTCAAATCAATTTTGGTAAAGATACATGCACTATGCAATTCATCAAGCATATCATATAACCTGGGAATAAGATGGCGATACTTTACAGTGATTTTGTTGATAGCTCTGCAATCTACACACATCCTCTAGGTCCTATCTTTCTTTAATACTAGCAACACAGGAACTGCACAAGGGCTCAAGCTATCCCTTACATGCCCTTTCTCCAGTAACTCACCCACCTACTTTTAAAGATTCTTTGTCTATTCAGGATTACTCCTATAAGCTGAGCAGTTCAGAATCTGAGCTTTAGGCACAAAATCCATCTAATGCTCTATGCCTCTCAAGGGTGACAATCCCTTAGGCATCTCCTTAGGAAAGACATCAGTATAGTCCTACAAAAGAGAATTAAAAAAACTAGGCAGAGCCTCAAAAGGGTTAGTGTCAGAAACTAAACACTCTCTATATCTCACCACTACTCGTGCTCTCTTCTCTGTAGTTACTCTCCTCAAGTCTTTTCCTTTAGCAAACAAGCTCACTTTTCTCTCTTTCTTTTCTTTCTTCTTTTCTCTTCCTGAGCTCTTATCTCCTGCATATCCCACTCTCCTTTACTCACTTGTGTAGTCACTCACCATTAGGCCAAACTCATTTTTCTTTTGGGCCTCTTTTCTCTCTTCACTTTTTTTGTTCTCACTACCCAAACCCTCTTCACTTTTACTTGCTTTTATCTGGTCTAAGTACAATTCATATGGTGATAAAGGTAGTAGAATGAAATTCTTACGCTTAAACTTAAAGGAGTACCTATTGGTATACCCATCATGTGCTACCCTCTTGTCAAACTACTAAAGTCTCCCAAGTAACATATAACTAGCCTCTATTGGTACCACATCACACAACCCCTCATCCTTATATCTTCCTACAAAAAATGACACTACAACCTGCTTAGTCACCTTCACACCAGCACTATCATTAAACTACTATAAATTGTTTGGCTTTGGATGTTTCCTGCATGTCAAACCTAATTTTTATACCATAGTCCAACTAACTGCATTAGTGCAACTAACCCTATCAATGATCACATTGCATACTTTCTACCAACTAAACACCTCGTATGGAAGAAAATTCTCTCTCTGATCTATAACCTCATCTGTGGGCCTAGCACTCAGTACCCTCCTAACTACTAGTGCTTCCCTGTAACATCTCTCTTAAAGAAACTATCATCCTCAAAATCATTATCAACAACAAGCTTAGATTCACCACCACTATCCTCCAAGTCAATAATCCCGTTATCCATCATAATCATGACTTTCTTATTTAGACATTGAGATGCAATATGGCCAGTACCCAAACACCTAAAGCATTTATGCTAGAATGCTTACTAGAAGAAGCTTGGGTTTTAGGTGTACGTTTAGGGTCAAACCCTACATTTGGCCTTTTAGGTGTTTCCTTAAAGTGTACCCCTTTATCTTTTGACTTCTCCTCTTTATTGGACCATTTTGAACTCCATGATTGGCTAAAATTCGTCTCACTCCTTGCTGCAACTTTAACTTTGATTTGTTTGTCCACCTTTATGGCCATGTTCACCATGTACTTAATCTCTAAGAAGTGCTGCAACTCTACAACATTGGTTATCTCCCTTCCACTCAAAAATCTGGCCATTGTGGCCTATGGGTCCTCCTCTATGTTGGCTCGAAATATAGCCACCTCCATCCCTTTGTGGTAGTCCTCCATTGATTTAGACCCCTGAGTAAGTTTCTAAAGTTTTTGGTACATCTTCCTATAATAGTAAGAAGGCACAAATTGCTTCCTTATGCATGCCTTCATATCGTCCCAAGTGGTAATTGGCATCTCTATATTTCTTCCCCTGGATATCTCCAACTGATCCCACTATATTAATGTATAATCTGTAAATTCAACAGCGGTTAGCTTTACCTTTTTATCTTGAGAAAAAATGTGGCATTCCAAAATCAAGTCCACCTTCCTTTCCCACTCTAGATAAGCCTCTACATCATTCCTTCCCTTGAAAGCTAGAATCTGCATCTTGATGGATTTAAGGTCTCCATCTCTCCTATTAAATGGCTCAACTCTCTGAGCTCTCCTAGGTTTGCGTACCTCAAACTCCTTCTCCTCCTCTGGCTCATACCAAGGTGGTGGTCTACAAGGTGGTGGTTACTGTTGGCGTACACCTGCACACCTCCCCTGAGGTTCCTCGCATCTCCTTTGCCTGAGCTCATCCATCTGTCCCCTAATCTCAGTTGAGGCAAGATTGAAACTCTCAAATTGTTGCTGCATGGCTCTCAAAGTGAAAGCGATATTTGCATCTCCCCCTTAGTTGTCTTCATTACTACCTCCCTGTGACATTGTAGATAAAATGATATACCTGTAAAACAAGGTTAGTAATAAACAACCTCACACACTCCCTCACGTGTTTCACTCAATTGATGTCACTTCCCTCGTGTTTAAGTCATAAAAATGACACCCTCAAATAAAGTCACACACTCTTGCCTTTTACCACTCAATTCCCACTGAAATTCAATTCACCACTCAGAACCAATTCTCAATTGATAAAAAAAATCAAGAGTATGAAAATTTCGAACTAACTAGCAAGTACAAGTTTGGATTTTTCAAATTTTTTAACAAAATTTTTAGATTTTTTCATTTTTGGACTTTTTTCTTAACCTTTTTTACTTTTCTTTTTTGGATTTTTTCATATTTTTTTCTTTGGCTTTTTTCGACCTTATTTCATTATTTCATTATTTCATTTTTTTGGACTTTTTTATGATTTTCTGACTTGTTTATTTTTTCATATCTAGGTTAAATATTAATAAAAGATAAAACAAGAAAAAGAAAAAACCTTAGGTTGAAAGTTAATTCACACTTGAATTGATGAACTGATGATAATTGAAAATAGTTCGTAAGCACATCTTTGGTGGAAAAAATTAGTTAACTTAATCATTGAGAATCTTCGATGAGCAAAACAACCTATTAGCATGGTCGCTAGGCACCTTAGGTGAGCAAAAGAACCAGTTGGCATGATCACTGAGCAATTTCGGTGAGAAAATAGCTCGTTGAAAATTTTTTTGTTGGAAAAACAACCAGTTGGCATGCTTGCTGGGCACCTTTAGTGAGAAGAACAACCTATTGACACATTCACTAGGCATTTTTGGTGAGTAAACAACCCATTGTAACGATCATTGGGCACCATTGGTGAGAACAACCCATTATAACGTTCAATGGGCAGCTTTGACGAGAAAACAACCAGTTGGCATGGTCTTTGGGCACCTTCGATAAGAAAAACATCCCTTTGGCCTAGTTTTTGGGCACCTTCAGTGAGCAAAACGTCCTTTTGGCATTGTTGTTAGGCACCTTTGGTGCGCAAAACAACCAGTTAGCATGATCATCGGCCACCATTGGTAAAGAAAACAACTCGTTGACACAGTTGTTGGGCATTTTTGATGAGAAAATTGCCCATTGGCACGGTTACTGGGCACTAGTGACCGTGCAAACGGGCTATTTTCCCCATCGATGGTATGCCAACGGGTTGTTTTTCCCATTAAAGGTGACTATTGTCTACGTCAACTAGCTGTTTTGCCCACCTAAGGTGAGCCAATGGGTCGTTTTTCCTACCGAAGGTACGTAGTGACTGTGCCAACGGGTTGTTTTTCTCAACGAAGGTGCTTAGCGTCTAGACCAGCAGGTTGTTTTGCCCGCCGAAGGTGAGCCAATGAGTTGTTTTTCCCACTGAAGGTGCTTAGCATCTGTGCGAAATGGCTGTTTGCCCACTGAATGTGTGAGAATCGGTTATTTTTCTCAACGAAGGTGCCTAGTGACCGTGCCAACAGGCTACTTTTCCCATCTAAATTGCCTAGCTTCCGTGCCAACGGGCTATTTTGCTCACAAAACGTGTGCCAACGGGCCGTTTTTCCCATCGAAGGTGCCTAATCACTGTGCAAACGGGCTGTTTTGCCCATTGAGGGTAAGGCAACGGGCTTTTTTTCCCACCAAAAGGTGCCTAACGTCTTTGACAACTGACTATTTTGCCCACCGAAGGTGTGCCGAGCAGGCTGTTTTTCCCACCAATATGCCTAGCGATCGTTCCAGTGAGCTATTTTGCCCACCAAACGTGTGCCAACGGATTGTTTAGCCCGCCAAACTTATGCCAACAGATTGTTTTTCCTAGCCAACATGTGCCCAACATGCTATTTTCCTACCAAACGTGTGCCCAATGGACTGTTTTGCCCATCAAAGGCATTCCAACGGGATGTTTTTCCCACCGAACGTGTGCCCAATAGGTTGTTTTTCCCACTGAAAATGCCTAGCGACCATGCCAACGGGTCGTTTGGCCCACTGAAGACATTCGAACAAGCTATTTTCCTACAGAATGTGTACCCAATAGGCTATTTTTCCCACCAAATATGCCCAGAGACGATGCCAAAGGGCTATTTTTCCCGCCTAAGGTGCCTAGCTTCCATGCCAACGTGCTAATTTGCCCACCAAATGTGTGCCGACGGGCTATTTTTCCAACCGTAGGTGCCTAGTGACCGTGCAAATGGGCTATTTTGCCCATCGAAGGTGTCTAACAATCCTGCAAGCTAGCTATTTTCCTTACCGAGGGTGTGCCACCGGGTTGTTTTTTGCATCGATGGTGCCTAGAGACCGTGTCGACGGGCTATTTTGCCCATCGAAAGTGTGCCAAATGGGTAGTTTTTCCCATTGGAGGCACTGAGTTTATAACCATGGTTATAGGTTAAATCGAATTACCGATCCTCATTTGAATTGGGTAGTTATAATGTCTTGCTAGAAGCCGCTTATGACTTATGGGCCTTGAATTGTGATCAACCCATTGCCAACATGAAATGAGCCTACAGGATCACACACAGAGACTGATGTGATCTAGGCTTATTCTCTTGGGCCTAATTTATTAGGCACTGAATAAATATATGTGGATATATTTGTTGGGCTATATTGAATTAAGTTGTCGAGCTTTTATTATATAAGATATAATATGGGTCAAAACTTATTGGGCTTCCATAATCCTAATAGGTTTAGGATTATGATATTCTTATTCCATATAGGAATAGGGATTAGGGTTTCTCTATAAATAGAGAACATGTCTCGTTAGAGATGAGAAGAAAAATCCTAGCCACCAGCTGTTCGTTCTTCTTCTGAAAGAAAAATTGTGCAGCGTTCAAAAGATGTTTTGGAACGTGCTAATGTCTGCCACTGGCCGAATTGTTCATCCTCGTGTGGATGTTGGTCGAGGACGTTTAGCTGTTGTAGCATCTATAATTCTGAAAAAAAATACCAATCCGCGTCAAGAGGTAAATTCATACATATTGTGTAGTTTCGGTTATACTTTTGTTGTGTAATATGGTCCATTCCGCTGCGTATTGTGAGTACCCAAGCCATAGGCAATCCAACAATTTTGCCCACCGAAGGCATTCCAATGGGCTATTTTTTCCACCAAACATGTGCACAACAGGGTGTTTTTCCACCGAAGATGCCTAGTGACCATGCCAAAAGATTGTTTTGGCCACCGAAGGTGTTCCAATAGGTTATTTTCCTATCGAACCTGTGCCCAACAAGCTATTTTTCCCACTGAGGATGCCTAACGATGGTGCCAATGAGCTATTTTCCCACCTAACATGCCTAGCTTCTGTGCCACTGGGCTATTTTGCTCACCAAATGTGTGACGACGAGCTGTTTTTCCTACCAAAGGTGCCTAGCAACTGTGCCAATGGGTTACTTTTCTCGCACAAGGTGCCTAGCTTCTGTACCATTGGGCTATTTTGCCCACCAAACGTGTGCCGATAGGCTGTTTTTCCTACCAAAGGTGCCTAGTGACTGAGCAAACAGGCTGTTTTTCCCATCGAAGGTATGCAATAGGCTTTTTTTCCCAGCAAAGGTGCCTAGTGTCTGTGCCAACTAGCTATTTTGCCCACTGAAGGTCTGCCAACTGGCTGTTTCTCCCACTAAAGTTACCTAGAGACTGTTCCAGCGGGCTGTTTTTCCTGCCCAAGGTGCCTAGCTTCCATGTCAACGGGCTATTTTGCCTACTGAACATGTGCCAATGGACTGGTTTTCCCACTTAAGGTGCCTAGCGACCATGCCAACGGGATGTTTTGCACACCAAAGGTGTCCCGAATGGGCTATTTTTCCCACCAATGTGCCTAGCGACCATTCCAACGGGCTGTTTTGCCTACCAAATATGTGTCAACGGGCTGTTTTTCCTATCAAATGTGTGCAAACAGGTTGCTTTTCCCATCGAAGGTGCCCAACAGGCTATTTTTCCCACCGAAGATGCCTAGCGACCGTACCAACGGGCTATTTTGCCCACCGAAGGCATTCCAATGGGACATTTTTTCCTCCGAAGGTGCCTAGCGACTGTGCCAACAGGCAGTTTTTTTCCACTGAAGGTGCCCAAAGGGTTGTTTTCCTCACCGAAGTTGCCTAGCGACCCTACAAACTGGTTGTTTTGCCCACTGTAGGTGTGCCAAGGGGTTTTTTTTCTGATCGAAGATGCCTAGCGACCGTGCCAACCGGCAGTTTTTGCCCACCGAAGTTGTGCCGAACGGGTTGTTTTTCCCACCAATGTGCTTAGTGACCATTCCAACGGGCTGTTTTGCCCACCGAAGGTGTGCCAACGGGCTGTTTACCTACCGAACGTGTGCCAATAAGCTATTTTTCCTACAAAATGTGTGCACAACAGGCTATTTTTCCTACCGAAGATGCGAAGTGACAGTGCCAACGAGCTATTTTGTCTACCAAAGGCATTCCAACGAGCTGTTTTTCCCACAAAAAATGTGCCCACAAAGGCTATTTTTCTCACCGAAGATGCCTAGTAACCATGCCAGCCGGCTGTTTTGCCCTCTGAAGGCATTCCAACAAGCTATTTTTCCCACCAAAGATGCCTAGCGATCGTGCCAATATGGTTGTTTTGCCCACTGAAGGTGCCTAGCGACCGTGCCAACAGTTTGTTTTTCCCACTGAAGGTGCCCAAAGGGTTGTTTTCCTCATCGAAGGTGCCTAGCGACGCAATAAACTAGCTGTTTTGCACACCAAAGGTGTGTCAAGTTGTTTTTCCCTTCAAAGATGCCTAACAACTATGCCAATGGGGTATTTTTCCCACCGAAGATGTGCCAATGGATTATTTTTCCCACCAAAGGTGCCTTGCGATCGTGTGAACGAGCTACTTTTTGCATCGAAGGTGCCCAACGGGATGTTTTTTCCACTGAAGGTGCCTAGCAACTTTGCCAACGGGCTATTTTGCCCACCGATGGTGTGCCAACGGGTTGTTTTTCCCATCAAAGATGCCTAGCGGCCGTGCTAATTGGTTGTTTTGCAAACTGAAGGTGTGTCAACTGGCTATTTTTCCTACCGAAGGTGTCGAGTGACCATGCGAACAGATTGTTTTTAACATCAAAGGTGTGCCAACGGGCTGTTTTTCTCACTAAAGGGGCCTATACCATTTTTCCCACTGAAAGTGCCTAGCGTCCTCGTCAATTAGTTGTTTTACAGGCTGAAGGTGTGCCAACGGTCTATTTTCCCTACCGAAGGTGCCTAGTGACCATGCCAACTGGCTGTTTTTCCCACCCAAGATGCCTAGCGCCTGTACCGATAGGCTATTTTGCCCACCAAATGTGTGCCAATGAGCTATTTTTCCTACCAAAGGTGTGCCAACAGGTTATTTTTCCCACTCAAGGTGTGCAACAACTATACCAACGGGCTTATTTGCCCACCAAAGTTACCCAACGGGCTGTTTTCCCTTCCGAAAGTGCCTAGCTACCGTGCCAACGAGCTATTTAGCCCATCAAACGTATGGGGACAGGCCCTTTTTCCCATCAAAGGTGCCTAGGGAACGTTCAAACGGGTTGTTTTGCCCATCAAAGATATGCCAATGGGCTATTTTTCCCACCAAAGTTGCCTAGCGTCTGTGCCAACTGGTTGTTTTGCCCACTGTAGGTATGCCAACGGACTATTTTTCCCACGAAAGGTGCCTAGTGTCTGCCCCAACGGGTTGTTTTGCCCACATAACATGTGCCAACGAGCTATTTTTCCCACAGAAGGTGCCTAATGTCTATGCCAACATGCTGTTTCCCACAGAAGGTGCCAAGCGACCATGCGAACTGACTATTTTTCCCACCGAAGGTGTGCCAACAGGCTATTTTTTCCACTGAAGGTGGCTAGTGACCGTGCCAACGGGTTTTTTTCCCATCAACGGTAACCCAACAGGCTGTTTTTCCCACCAAAGGTGCCTAGCGACTTGGAAACTTGTTGTTTTACCCACCGAAGTTGTGCCAACGGGCTAATTTTTCCATTAAAGGGGCCTAGTGATATTTCCAACGAGTTTTTTTCTCACCCAAGGTGCCTAGCGTCGGTGCCAATAGGTTGTTTTACCTAACGAAGTTGTGCCAATGTTCTGTTTCTTCCATCAAAGGTATTTAGCGTCTATGTCAACCGACTATTTTGCCCATTGAAGGTGTGCCAACGGGCTATTTTTTTCCCACCGAAGGTGCCTAGCCACCATGCAAACGAACTGTTTTTCCAATTGAAGGTGCCAAGCATTCGTGCCAACTGGCTCTTTTACGGATCTAAGGTGTGCCAAAGGGTTGTTTATCCCATCGACGGTGGCTAGCGATTGTGCCAGCGGGCTATTTTTCCTACCAAAGTTGTGCCAACGGGTTATTTTTCCCACCAAAGGTGCCTAGCTTTCGTGCTAACTGCTCTTTTGCTGATCGAAGTTGTGCCAACGGGTTGTTTTTCCCTTCGAAGGTGCCTAGTGATCAAGCCAGCAAGTTGTTTTTCCCACCCAAGGTGCCTTGCGTCCGTGTCAACATGCTATTTTACCCACCGAAGGTGTGCCAATAGGTTGTTTTTCCCACTGAACATACCTAGCGACAATACCAACGAGCTGTTTTGCCCACCAAAGGGATCCAACGGTCTGTTTTTCTGATCGAAGGCGCCTAACGACCCTGCCAACTGGCTGTTTTTCCCACTGAAGATGTGATAACGACTTTTTTTTCCCGTCGAAGGTGCCAAGCAATCGTGCCAATGAGCTGGTTTTGCCACCAAAGATGTGCCAATGGGCTATTTTTCCCACCGAAGGTGCCTGACAATCATGTCAACAGGTTACTTTTCCCACCGAAGTTGCCCAAGGGGATGCTTTTCCCACCGAAGGCTCCTAACGACTGTGCCAATGCCTATTTTGCCTATCGTAGGTGTACTAATAGGCTTTTTTCCCACTGAAGGTGCCTAATGACCGCACCAACGGGCTATTTTGCTCACCAAAGGTGCCCAATAGGCCGTTTTCCTTGCCAAAGGTGCCCAACAGGCTGTTTTCCTTATCAACGGTGCCCAACGGGCTGTTTTCCTTACCAAAGGTGCCCAACATCCATGCCAACTGGCTGTTTTGCCCACTAAAGTTGTGCCAACAGGCTGTTTTTTCCACTGAAGGTGCCTAGTGACCGTGCCAACGAGTTGTTTTTCCCACCCAAGGAGCCTAGCATACGTTCCAAAGGGTTGCTTTACCCACCGAAGGTATGCCGAAGGGCTATTTTCCCACCGAAGGCACCGAGCAACCATGCAAGCAGACTATTTTTCCCACCGAAGGTTTGCCAACAGGCTATTTTTTCCACTTAAGGGGCCTAGGCTATTTTTTCCACTAAAGGTGCCTAGCGTTCGTGCCAATCGGCTGTTTTTCCCACCCAAGGTGCCTAGCGTCTGTGCCAACGGGCTATTTTGCCATCAAATGTGTGCCAACGGGCTATTTTTCCTACCAAAGGTGCCAACTGACCGTACCAACGGACTATTTTTCATACCAAAGGTAAGCCAACATGTTGTTTTGCCTACCGAAGTTACCCAACGGGCTGTTTTCCCCTCCAAAAGTGCCAAGCGACCGTGCCAACGAGCTATTTAGCCCATCAAACATATGGGGACAGGTTGTTTTTACCAGTGAAGGTGCCTAGTGAATGTGCAAACGGGCTATTTTGCCCATCAAAGGTATACCAATGGGCTATTTTTTCCACCAAAGTTGCCTAGCGTCTGTGCCAACCGGTTATTTTTGTAGCACCCCCTCACTACAGGGGTACACACTGGGATGCCCGGAGGTAATTCTGATACATATCCTACGATAAGGGAGAACTACGTTCGAACACTACATAAACTTCACATGGCATCATATTATTATTCATTACAAAGCATCATAAGGAAACCACAGTATTTTAAAACCCAGCCTTTTCCTCATTTCATCTCATAACTCGAAAGTCTACATTGTATTTTTTTTTCAACATTTACTGTATGTACGTCATTAAACCTAGAACAAAAGTACTATATGAATGAGGAAAATATACAAGTCTATCTAAGCCATCCAAAATTCCCAGCTGACCGACCTTTGAGCCATGACTTCTCTTGCCAAAATCACGTAGAGTCTCTCACTTGATAGAGTTGTCTCTCAGCCCTGAAAAGACAGCGTTGCAATTTTGGTGAGTTTTGCAAACTCAATGAGGTAACCATCAGTGATGGTTCACTCAATTCATGCATCACATTATCACACATAACATATATCACATTAGATCACATGCACTAGATCAACCATGTCACGTTGTACATTTAACACTTAGAATCATATATATATAATACATCAACAATGCACATGAAACTCATTTTCTTTCTTATTATTGTGACCGAATGCCTCTCACAAACTTATACAAATATTGTCCCATAGGGCTCAATCAGACAAAATCACGAAGCATAGCTCTACGTGTCAGATTAGAAAAATCACGGAGCAAAGCTCTACGTGGAAGCGCTTCACAAGGCACTCAAGTCACAACGCCTTTATCTGAACATGCATTTTATGAAATGCAACAATTTTTGCATACCTCATATATCACAATCTTATAATAATGTTTAGACATAATTTTAGAGTCATCGAACCTAAGTCCGACATTCAACTGACGTTGAGAAGCAAATGACAATTTCATATCAAATGCACATTTATTTCATCTCATTCACATACAAGTAGCACTTCAATATCTCACTCCTCGTTCACATTCATCGGACCTTCTGTCCAGAATCCATAATCAAACACATTCAATTATCATTCACAACATAACTTAAGCAAATAATAATTGAGAGAAACCATCTAGGTTACTCACAATTCGCTCCCGGAGCTAATACCTAGAAGTTCTGGCAATGTCTGGAGGTTGACGTTCTATTTGCTCCTCTATATCAAATACCATACATATATATCACAATTTGCAAAATTATGAGTGTTTAATAATGCACATGTATGAAATGAATTATATACAATACATGTTCATGACAATCTAGGGTATCTTCCCATCAATTTCATTCACAAAATCATTTTCATATAAAAACTCATCTAAGTACAATTTATCCTTAGGTTTATGCCTCACTAAGACCATTAGAATCTCAATTCATTTCTTATTTTTCCATTGACACCAAAATCACTCAATTTGATTCAAAAATTTGGAAGATATACCTTCAACATTATCGGGTTGTTCACAAACAAAAACAGCATACTAGATACACCGTTTTTGTAAGCCTATATCTGTAGTTTACTTGAAATTAAAAAGCATCTCATTTGGAATCTTATAGATCGAAATATAATCAAAATACCGAAGGGTGTTCGGGAAGAAAATCCTATTTCACTGTTTCAACAGATTCCACACTTTGATGTAGTCAATATTTCTCAATTCAATTCAAAATGCTACAACAATTTATGGAGGGATAGAACGCTGCGTCAGGAATCTATTGGTTCAAAAATCAAATCATTTGGATATCTAGAGAAGAAGTTATGGTCATATAAGTGAAAAGTAGACAAAGCAGAAAGTAGACTAAGCAAAAAGATACTCGCAAAAGGTCTAAACAGAAGATAGTGGTCAAAGTAGACGGTAAAAGTCAAACATAGATGCAGAAGGTCTAAACAGAAGATAGACAAAGAAGGTCTAAATAGAACATAGTGATCAAAGTAGACGGTAAAAGTCAAAAATAGACATAGAAGGTCTAAACAGAAGATAGACGCAGAAGGTCTAAACAGAACATAGTGGTCAAAGTAGATGGTAAAAGTCAACATAGACGCAAAAGGTCTAAGTAGATCATAGTAGTCAAAGTAGACGGTAAAAGTCAAACATAGACGCAGAAGGTCTAAACCGAACATAGTGGTCAAAGTAGACGGTAAAATTCAAACATAGACATAGTGGGAAAATTACAATAACTTTCCCTACAGATATTAGATTTGTATGTTCTTTATATGGTTTGAAAGAGGACTTCAAGATCTACAACTTTCATGAAGACCTTGAAAACATATTATATCGTCTGGAGGGTCAAACATGGAGCAGATGATACAGCACAGAAGAAGATGTTTTGGTCAACACCAGAAGAAGCAGAAAGTCAACTTAAGACGATATGACGTCATCACAGACAATACTATCTATACTCCTCAACTCAAAAACCTTTTTCTTGAACATCTCTTCGTCTACATCAACTCTCATATAAAAACATATATATTCATACATGCTTAATGAAGGAATAGAGTATATCACCTTTCCATATTTAACTCTCTATAATAATCTTATACATCATTTTATTTCTATTTCAACTCCAAGAACCATTTCACAACACCTGAGCACTAATAATCCATCAA
>JAOQML010128133.1:0-17906 GCA_027568935.1 Erythroxylum urbanii | reverse complement strand
CAATCTCAATTAACACCATATGCTTCCAAAAATAAATCTCAATTTCTCCATTTAATAACTTCAATCTTTAAAAAAAAAATTATATCCCCAAAAATTATAATTAAAGCCTAATCACAATAAAAATAATAAAATTATTCCCAAACATATTGAAGAAGAAATCGGGGTCCAACATTCCAAGTGGAGGAACTGGAAGGGATAAGGTTAGAAATCCCTCATTATGAAGACTAAGCAATGTGGAGTCGAGCCAAGGACAGTAAACAAAGGCGCTACTTGGAAGGCAACCCAAGGAAAGTTTATTTCTGTCTTTTTATATTTTTGTCATTGCTATTTTCCTTAAGTGCCTCATTTCCTGCATTTGATGTTACATTAGGGACAATGTAAGTTTTAAGTGTGGGGGTGAGGATCCTAGTTTGATATTAGCTTTTATACATTTTTTTTAGTTTAATTCTTGTTTATGTGACTTTTTGGGCATTTTTTAATCTTGTTTTATTTTTCTTTTTAAATTATTTAGTTATACTTAGAGTATGAAATGACTAGAAAAATCTATGAAAACCTTAACATGTATTTTTTTCTCTTTTAGTTAGTTAATGTGCATTATTTTTTTAGAAGAGTGGTGACTAGTGGTAGCAAAAACCAGTAGGGTTTTGAGCTGTATTGATTTTATATTCGAGACCACATTTTTATCACATGCATTTTTATAAAAATGATTAGCATTCTTTGTTGATTACGAGCTACATTATCTAAATAGCCTACCCATTTATATGAATTTTCCTTTGTTAACCCCCATTGAGCTTTATTAGCCTTTTATTTTGTATAAACCACATTACATACACCTAACCAAATACCTTATCCAAGCCTTAAAGCTAGTGAAGCAATTGTTAATTCTTAATGAATGTGATTGTACAAGAGCCTAATTGTGGGGTTATGTAAACATGTGGGTTGGTTATAGTTGTTAAAATTCCATGATATTAATCATATGTTGATGTAGCTTCTATCACTTTTATATTAAAGAAAAGAAAAATGTGAGTTTGAATAAAATTTGCAAGGAGGAAGTACAACTGTAGTGAAAAGTTGTTAATTAACAGCTATCCTCTATAAGTTGTATAGATTAGGTGTTTGAATATATTACATATGAGGAGGATGTTGTTTTAGATGGCGCATTTTGTGTTATGTTCATTTGGCTTATGGTATGAGAGCTTAATCGAGTTGGGAAAAATAGTTGTTGCATTTTTCATGGCTGATAGTACCCAGTTTTGAATTAATGTTAACTTGTGCGATTGATATCTTATTCAATGTTACTTTTGCTTTACTAGCTTGATGAATTTTATACTACATTACCCAAAATATATCTCACCTTACCCATACCCATATTATAACCCTAGAAAGTCCTTTGATTCATCATTATACATATGATTTTTAGTGATGGAGAAAGGAAATGATATGAAAAAATGTGAATTGTTGTGATTATGAATGGTGTTTGAGTGTACCTTTGGAAATATCTTATTTAAATACCTTTTATCCAAGTCTACCTCTAGATTACTCAGTTTTTAAGGGTGATGAATGCTAATGGATCATGAGTAGAAGCTTTGAATGCTAAGTTATTTCATTAGGTTTTGAAAGTCATTCATCTTTACTTGTGGTTATCTACTCTTAGTAAATATGGAAAATAAGTAAAAAAAATTATTTGTAATTTTCATTTTGTCAATTTTCTCGAGGATGGTCAAAAGATAAGTGTAGAGGAATTTGATATATGTTTAAATATTGATTCAATTGATATACTACACTTAGTGATTAATGCCTTAGAAATGCTTAGGACACTCACTTTAGCTCATATTTGATCTTAGGTACTTTTTAGAAATAAATAAGCTAAAGTGACCTGAAATCATGTCATTAAAGTCATCTTCTCAATTTCCATATTCTATTGATTAAAGAAGAGGGTTAAAAGAA
Source organism: Erythroxylum urbanii (assembly GCA_027568935.1). Taxonomy (NCBI): domain Eukaryota; kingdom Viridiplantae; phylum Streptophyta; class Magnoliopsida; order Malpighiales; family Erythroxylaceae; genus Erythroxylum; species Erythroxylum urbanii. Next base: position 15,959 of record JAOQML010128133.1, on the reverse strand, counting down.
GAAGAGGCAAGAGAGAATGCCAAATGAAGAACAAGGAAAGGAGAAATCTCACGGTCAAATATTGGACTACATGGGAGTGAGAAATCTCTAATGCCTATGCATCATCTCTCATGGACATGAGACATCTCTCATAGTCGTGAGAGTGCCACGCACGATCATGCATGGCCATGCATGGTTATGAGAAGACCATGCATGGCTATGAGAAGACCATGCATGGCTGTGCATGGTAATGCATGACCGTGAGAGGTTTACACAACCATGAATTCTCACATTTGAGAATTAACGGGAGAACGACACGGTGCCCTGGCCATGTGTCACACGATTTTAAACATAAATTTTATTATATAAGGAAAAGAAAGTGATGGTAGAAGGGTATACGGGAACAAACCTAGCCGACAAGGCCCTTCTTCTATTTTTTCATTGGTTGTTTCTTCATTCTTTAATACTGACAGTGGCAATAGAGATAATGGTTGATGGTAAAAGCTTGGAGATGGAGATGGACAACTAACTTTCCTAATATCGATTTGGAGATGCAGTAGGAGCCAAGAAGCATATCAAGCAAAGTTTTGTTGTGTATCGTTTTCTTTACCTATTTTTGAATTATTTATGTTGTCTTGTATGGATTGATTAGGTGATGTATGAGAATCATTTCAATGCTCTATTGAAACATTTTTTATGAAAACCCATAGCTATAACTTGAATGTGATGCGTAATAATCGTGTTAAAGTTTGTATGTGGTGACCAACGATATTAAATCGTTAAAGATAACATAGCATAAGTTAAATAATCTGAGCTTGTGTGATTGTTACTTAGATTGATCTGTTTTTCTAGCTTTTAATGTGACTGTCTAGGTAAACTTAAAGAGCTCATTCTAGGTTTCCTGATACTCAGGGATAATTAATGAACTCTTCTTAATTACATATGATCTAAGGAAAAACGGGGATTAACAGGACTTATTGTTAGTTCACGATCAATAATCTTAAGAGAGGTGTAAAGGTGATAGTTCAACGACACTTGCGAAGTTATGCTTAGGCTGAGATTAAACCAAAGAGCCAAATTTCAACTCATTCATCAACTTTATCACTTTGCTACTGTTTAATTTGATTTGTTTTTATAGATTTAATTTTACTTTGTCTTCTAATTTGCTACAAACCAAAAACCCCCCTGTTTTACTTATACAAATAATTTAGGAAAGTAATTGCAATTAATCTCTATGGAATCGACCTAGACTTACTGCTAATTATAGTTTAGTTTAGTTATTTTGGTAGTGTTATGACACGCAACCAGGGGGATAAAAGGCAACGACAGCTTTGAGGGGAAGAGAAGGAAATGAATTTGAAAGTGAACGGTATTATACAAAGCAGTGATTTAACCGTGGACTTTCCAAAATTATCTCTAATTGCAATTCTGCACATTCAAATTAACGATTTCTCTAAGATGCTTAACTTGTATCGTAAAATGCTCAAAAGTAAAATTTCGAACCTAATTTAAAACAAAAGGTAAAACAAAATAATATCAAAATTATAGGTTGCCCCTATACAACGTTTCCTTTACCGTCGCTTGCTTGAAGCACTTTTTCCACTCAAGGTGGTTCAAATGAATCATGTGATTATAACTTAACCATAGGCTTCATAACTTATAACTAAGCTACCTTTTTGTACTTTCCACCACCTTTCTCCTTTGGTTTATTCTCATGAAATTATGGCTTCTTAGGTGGATCCTTGCGAGTGGAGTCCTACAAAACTTCTTCATAATATTCTTGTATCTTAATAGCATCCAAAATTTTAAGAGAATTTTTCTTACCATTCGACACTCTAAATAAAACCCTCTTATCCTCCACTCTTAGGGTTAACTCACATCTAGTAACATCTATAAGAGCCTTAACGATAGCTAAGAATGGTCTTCCAAGGACAATGAGTATTTCCAAATCTTCATCTATGTCCAAGATGGTATAATCAGTAAGAAAGGTGAATTTTCAACCTTTACAGGTACATCCCAGATTATGCCCCTAAGATAGTAAAGTGATTTGTCAACCATTTACACACACATCCTAGTTACTGTTAATTAACCTAATTCCACCTTCTTGCATAAAGTATAAGGTATCATATTTATACCGGCTCCTAAGTCCACAAAAGCCTGGTCCATTTTTACATTGTTGATAGTTTAAGGAATATAAAAATTCCATAGATCAGCTTGTTTATGTGATAATGTTGCTACTTCGTTAGAGCTCTCCTTGCTTGACACTTCCTACTCCAACTTTTTAGATTCCTCTTTATTGATGAAATCTCTTCTAATGCTTTTGTACTTTGTGATCTTAACGGAAGGATTTTATCATAAGGAAACTTTTCTTTAAGTTTTTTCAACATGTTAATGACATAATTGAACTCTTCTTCTAGTGCTTTCCGATTGGTTCTCACAAAGTCTGAGATAGTAAGTTAAGATTCTTTGACTTGCTTCAACATAGGGTCATCACCTATTTCAAAATAACCTTTAATAGTCACCTCTTCCTCTTCTTTCATATGGAGTTTTTTTTTAGCAGCTCTGGTGATTGTCATTATCTCTCCTTTGGGTTTGTTTCAGTTGTGCTTAGCAAACTCCCTTTAGGTCTTTCCACCACTGATTTGGTTAGTTAGTCCAAGTTTGATATGGATGCATCTGTTTACTATCGCTTCTCTCTCGAGTCTTCAATAAATTCCATTATCATCTCACTCATACATTGTTTCCTTGTGATGTTTGTGTTTGGAATCTAGAAGGAGGGTTATTTATTTATTGGCCTTGGTTACCCTATAAGAAGTTAGGGTGATTCCTCCATCCTAGATTATACATGTTATTATAAGGATTATTTTAAGGTGTTGGAGTATTCCCCAAATAATCTATATGTTTAGGTTGATCTGATTGACAATCTTGTCCTTAGTGATCTACCTCGTGCGCCTCGCACTGCTTCACTCTTACTTATGGAGGCATCATGATTCTATCTATATTCTTACTCAAGGCTTCCATTTGACTCACCAGATGCATCACAACATCTAATTTATATACTCTCGAATGCCTATTGGTGGTTCATGCTTTAGTTGAGAACCATTGATAGTTGTTTATAGCCCTGTCTTCTATCAGCTCATAGGCTGCTTCAAGTTTTTAGTTATTGAGTATCCCTCAAGCTGCTACATCGTTCGACTGCCTTATACTTTGATTGAGGTCATTATAAATTTTCTAGATTTGCATCCACAAAAGTAATCCAGGATGTGGGCATCATCGGAGCATCTCCTTAAATCTCTCCTAAGTGTCGTATAATGACTCACCCTCAATTTGGGAGTATAAAGAGATGTCATTCCTTAGCTTCGTAGTCTTCACAGGAGGAAAGTACTTCAGTAAGAATTTCTCCACCACTTGATTCTAGGTGGTAAAGGACGAGCGTGGCATAGATTTTAGCCACTACTTAGCTTTTCCTCTCTAGGAGAAAGGAAATAGACACAATCTGATGGCTTCATCATTTGCTCCATTTATTTTGAAGTATCGCAGCTCTCTAAGAAGTTAGAGATTTTCGTGTTAAGGTCCTCGTATCGAAGTTCATCAAATTAGACTAACTGGTTCACCATTTAGATGATGCTCGACTTGATGTCGAAGTTATTCTCTTGCATAGTCCACTTGATTATGCTAGGTTCCACTTTAGATAAGTCTAACTTAGCATAGTCAAACATCATTCGTGGTTGATTCACCATATTGCACAATCCCTTAGTGTCTACGTGACCTTCCAAATCCTCTATTAGACTATCTAGCTCAAACTCTCTAAGGTTAGTTCTATGAAGATTCCTTTTCGCAGTTCTTTCTACCTTAGGATCTACGTCTAGTAAGTTCTCATTGTTACTCAGGGTCATAAACCGACCTGAGTTCTAAATCTAAAAATAAAGAAGTAGACAAACTAACTAAAACAAATTAATTAACGTAAAGTAAAAAAAATACAGTAAAACAAAAGTAAAGTGTTCTTAATATCATTGTCCCTAGTAGCAGGACTAAAAACTTGATTGACCTTTTTTGTAAGTAGTCAATATGTAATGCTGTAAGTGCATGGTGTAGCTATAGCTAGTATTGGAAAATACGGGTTGATCCGATAAGGAAAGCGAGTACTAGTAGTTAATGTTATTATATTATCTAGCCTAAGAAGTGATTGTGGTTCTTAATTAAAGGAACTAAAGAAAATAAAATAAAAAAGAAGCATGAATAAAGCAGAGAATTGATGAATCACTGAATGAATCACTAATATCAAATAACTTAGTATTCAAGCTTCAAACCCCCCTAAACCCTTAACTAACTGATCCTTTTTCATGCAATTGTGTTGTTAATTAATTAGACCATGGATACTCCTAAGGTGTGCTAGTACCTGATCTTAAGTCTACTAACCACTAATCCTAAGGTTTCTAACCGAATTACTTAGGTTAAATTTTATAGGATTGTGTTATCGTATTATGAATTCCTCTATTAAGTTTGACCCAAATCTGGAAAATTTTTGTTATCCTATCTTTTAAGTTGCATTCATCTCTTTCTAATTATCATAAATCTACTCAAACCTAGGATTTGCAATCACTATATATGAAATTAAATTAAGGTATAATAAATCATATTACTATACAATAATAAAACAAGTAATTGGATTGTAATAATCAAATAACTTAATTGCTTTCACAAAATAATCAACACAGGTTGTAGTGTGAAATAGGGTTCATCTAGCCTAAATATTAACAAAAAAATTAGTTAAACATTGGAGAACACAAAATTAGATACACATATATAGAAAACTGAATCGAAAACAAAAGAATCATAATTCCAAATCTCCCTGGTTATTCTCTATTGTGTATTTTGATGATGTAGATGTTCAATCTTGTGTTTTGAAGGATCTTTCGATAAAAACTCCACGTATCCTGCTCCTTAATCTCCAAATTGCCTCTAGAATTGCCTTTGCACTCTTTAGAATGAAGCTTGACGCTTTCTCCTTTAACTTACCTTTGAAATGTCACTTTTATATAGAATTCTAGGTTTTTGGGTTATGCAAGGTCTCATACACGGATGTGCATCAAATAGTGCATAATTAGAATTCTCCAGATATCATGAAAGTGAATGGCCATGGGAAAGTGCATGAGTAAATGCACGGCTGTGCATCCCTTCCAGATTTCTAATTATTTGCTTTACATCATGTTTTTGTCTGAATTCTTCTCCTTTAAGTCCATGATGGAAATTGTCATATGATGGAGCGCCCCTTTATAGCAGGGTACACACCGAGACGCCCGGAGGTCATTTTGGTACCTATCCTATTATAAGGGCGAGCTACTATCGATCACTACATTCACTTCACATGGCATCACATCATTATTCACTTATAAAGCATCATAAGGAAATCACAATATTTTAAAACCAACTTTTTCCTCATTTCACTTCACAAAATCGAAAGTCTACATTGTATCTTTAAACACTTACTACATGTACATCATCAAAACCTAGTACAAAAGTACAACATGAAAGAGGAAAATATACAAAGTCTATCTAATCTATCCAAAAATCCCAGCTGACCGACCTTTGAGCAATGACTTCTCTTGCCAAATCACAATCCATACGGCTTTTAGAGCCTCTCAATAGCTAGAGTTGTCTCTCAGTCCTGAAAAGACAATGTTGTAATTTTAGTGAGTTTTGCGAACTCAATGAGGTAACCATTACCGATGGTTCACTCAATTCATCTAACACATCATTTCACATAACAAACAATCACATTTTCTCATAATTGATCATGTATCACATTTTCACTTAAGCATAGGCAATTATGCATTTCAATCAATCAACCATACTAAACAAAATGCATATGGAATGTTCATGAGACTCCTTTCCAATTGTTACGTTATTGTGACCGAGTGCCTAAACTATCCCGTATCTATTTTGGATACCGGGCTCATTGCCAACTATCCCTTATCTGATGAGGATATAGGGCTTATTTTATATAGTGAGCTTTAGGCTCTTAATTACTGTCTGAGCTCAAAGCTCTTTTCACACTTTAAGCTTTAAGCTCTAATCGGTAGCTACTCTGGTCACAACTGCCATTATCTGATTGTGCACTCATATATGGAATGCATCTATCATAATTAATCAATCAATTCAAGAAACAATTAGTTCTTCCCATTCACATACAAGTAGCACTTCCAATACAGTATCGAATATAGAACTCCTCAGACAGTCAATTGTCCGGAATCAACACAATTAATTTCACATTCATTCAATGATTTCAAAGTAGAAATTAAGCAAACAAGTAATTAAGTGAGACCGTCTAGGTTACTCACAAGTTGCTCCCGAAGCTAATGCCTGGAAGTTTCGGCAACGTCTGGAGGTTGACATTCCAGTTGCTCCTTTATATCAAACCACATACACATATATCATAATTTGCAAAATTATGAGTGTTTAATAATGCACATGTATGAAATGAAATATGTACAATGCATGTTCATGACAATCTCGGGTATCTTCCCATCAATTTCATCAAAAAAATCATTCTCATATGAAAACTCATATTAGTATAATTTCTACTTAGGTTTATGCCTCACTAATAACATTAAATTCACAATGCATTTCTCATTGGATCACTTCAGATTTTTCCAAAATATATTTTCGGGTCTACTGTTCACGTTTAATCAGAAGGTCCAAATGATGTAATTTGGTCATTCTCTCTTTTAGAAAAGTTCTCCTTTATGTCTTATGTTTCTATTGACACCAAAATCACTCAATTTGGTTTTGTAATTTGGAAGATATGCCTCAAACATTTTCAGGTTGTTCATATTCAAAAACAGTGTACTATGCATAACTTCCATCCAACAATTAACCATTTTAGAGACTGAATCACAATTCTACTTCTTCATATGATTTGTAGCGCTATGTCTCTAGTTTATGAAAAATCAAAATCATCTCCTGTGGACATCTAAGAAAGAAGTTATGGTTAAATGAAACAGGACTATCCAGTTAGCAAATTTCTCTTAGGTGTTTAGATCAATTGCAAGTCATGGCTACTATTGAGGAGAACAGTAACTTGATGGAACAATTAAACATGAGTCTTGAAATTAACTCATGGTCGTGAGATAGGAAAGTCACGGGGGTGCAGGAGTCATAGGCGTGAGAGGAACATGAGTGTGCAAGAGTCATGGGTGTGACAGATAAGGACAAAATTTGGGTGAGAGCACAAGTCAGACTCGTCCCACGTTTATCACTCAATCTCCCTCAATTCATTTTAGATGCCCATGATGTGCAGAGGTAGAGCAATGTCTTGCAAGTCCAATAGTTCAAGTCTAGTCTCATTTGGATGTCGGACAAATAATTTATTGCCAAAAAACTATCGGATGTTCATCACCCCTGAAAACTTCAAAGTTGTTATCATGCAAATTCTTCTTCTTCTTTACCAACATCTTTACTTCAAATCTCCATAACTTTTGTCCAGAACTCCAAAAATTCCAAATTTTATATCAATGGAAAGTTAAAAGAAGGATCTACAATTTTTATGAGACTATTTTGTCAAAATCCATCTAAATCAGTATAGTAAATTCATGGAAGTTTAGATCGAAAATTTAACTCTCTACTCTTTATTTCCAGCAACTCCCCAGATGACTTTCATTACAAGAAATCTAACACTTCAATTATTATTTCTAGTCTCTTTTACTACATTTCATTCAACTCATTCATTTCATTTTAACTCATCTCTATATAACTAACTCACCTTAACTCTACATTTATTTTCGGTTCATCATTCAAGACATCAAAATATTCACGTAAGTATACATATAAACACAGTGAAAAGGAAAACAGAGCATATATGTATCTATCAACTTTCATAAATTTTCTACACTCTTCTCATGCACATTTCCATTGATCTTTTAACTCCAAAAATCATTTTAGCACTACCTTATAACATAATGCTCATCAAGTACATAACAACAATATATCCAGATTTTCATCTTACTTGTACAGTGTTCATGAAAATGGCCACTATTTCTATGATTATGAAATATCAAATAGATCTCCAAATTTATATCATATTCATACTTCTCATAAGGATTAACACGGTACTTGTTAAAACTTCACAATCTTCAAAATCTCCAAAAACCTTAATCCTCATGCATCTACGTACATCATCTTACAGATGGCTTGGTTTAGGTTTTCTTAAAGCACAGGTAAGAAAATAGTAAATTGGGAGTGGTAACAGATAAAGGAAAGCAAGGTTAAATCTTGGTGAAGGTTCTGTGAATTAACAAGTAGTGAAGGAAAAGCTCGAAGAAGAAAGCACGAAGATGGCTAGTCAAGAACAACAGTAACTTAGTCTTTCCAGTTAAAAAGAAACGTGGGTTTGGTATTTCTAACATAAACCATATAGTTAAGTGACACATGTCACTCATCTAACTTCTAAGGCATTCAACTAGTTCCTCAATTACCTAGTTCAATCTTCTCCCAATTTTTCTCTAATTTGCCTCTAAATTTCAATATCATTGTCTCAAAAAAAATCCAAAGTCATCTCTAAAAAATTCTTCAATATCATTTACTCTAATTTATATTTCATTCCTCTATTTACTTGCCAATTGACATTTTTCCTAGTCCAGTAATATTCCACAATTTTGACAATTCTCCTAAAATTCATCAAGAATTTTAATTTAACAAATACCCTCTCTAAATTAGCTTCCAATACAAGAAACCACAATTCTCTATAAAATCATATATCAAAAATAATGTTAATGTTCAAACAATCAATTATACCCGGAATGTCAATGAATGCATGTACAGTCATTTTAAATGTGCAACTTTTCACTATTCACTTGTATGCGTATGTCATACCATGCATGAGCATGAAAAATGGATTTCTAAGCTCTCATTAATCACTCATTTTTACTATTCTAACCTCCCAAAGGTAATGAGATGATACATATTTATACACACTTGAGACAAATTAAGTAGGAAATGTATACAAATTGTATAAAATATCAAGAAAAATATATCAAATATGGGCGTAAAAGCATAGTCCATTATGCATCTATCAATCATACAAGAAGATAAGGATCTAACAACACTACCATTTGAGGAACTTATTAGATTTATTCTTATACATAAAATGAGCCTCTAAGAGATATAAGAAAAAATTACACTTCCAAAGACAAAGAATTTGGTAGTTAAAACCTCAAAAGAAGAATTAAGTAAAGAGGAAAGGACATTAACTAGTGAAAGTAATGAAGAAGACGCTGCCTTAATCTCTAGAAAATTAAAGAAATTCTTAAGAAAGGAAATTTTATAAAAATAAAAGACTTCGAGGAAGATAAAAGTGATTTAAAACATAAATCCTCTAACATTATTTACTTTGAATGTAGAAAACAAAGTCATATAAAGTGAAATTATCCTCTACTAAAAGATATTGAGAATAATGAAAGAAACTATAAGAAGGAGAAAAAGGACAAGAAGAAAGCAGTTAAAGCATCATCTTAGGATGACACAAGGGAATCAGAAAATGAGCATTTGGAAGAAAGATAGCTCATATGTGCTTTAGTTTAATAAATGATGATAAGGTAACATCCAAACCTAATCTTTATGACGGTGATATTGATTTGAAATATGATGAATTAGTTAAAAATTTAGAAATCATGAGTAAGAAAAGGAAGAAATTATCTTCCAAACTCAAGAAAGTTTAAATGAGTATTGGCATCCATATCTAAGCATACGTATGCACATTCCACATCCGTTTAGACTAATGCTAAAAATAAGCATCATACTTTCATATATGGCTTACAACCTAGGCATAGAGTTCAATCCTATTAAGGGAAGAACAGGCATAACTTCTATGATAACATGCAAAGTCACCCAGACACTTTTACGCATCAAAGAAGCATACATCAAGCTTTCATTCATATTAGACATCATACACAAAATCGTGGTAGCTCATTTCACTATCCCCCCCAAACCATTCAACATTTTTAATGTCCAAAGGAAGGTTTCTCATTATGCAAACACACAGTAATGAATTTATGCATCATCATTTTTGTGGTAAGTTTGGACATGATGATAATTTTTTTAATCAAACAAAGAATGGCAAGCAAACCCTTAAAATTATGGGTTAAAAAGAAGAAAAAGCATAACAATCAAGGAACCAAGCTTGTTTGGTTACCTAAAACATATTTCTTAAAAAATTTGCAATAATATTACATTACATTAGCAAAAGTTATTACACATCATTAAAATGAATCATATTATCTGCAATAAATTAAGCTAACTAACCAGTAAACAAGATAACTATAATAAATAGCATTACAATAACCAGTTCACTTTGATTTCTTGGCTAACTAAGCCTTTTTTTGTCATTAGCTATAATGTTAGCTCTTACCTAGTTCACAATTTTCTCCGCAAGTTGTTGTTTGCTTTCTTTCACATCCTTGTATATTCTCCTATTTCGGTACCTCCAAATGGAGTAAATGGTAATGTGAAAAGAAGTCTTAGTAATCATACCATTCCTCTGACCATATTGAATACACCTTATGATTAGATTCTCAATCTCTTCCCACCCAAAAGCGTACCTAGGTAGTTGTAACATAACCATAAATCTGCTCCAAATTGCTTTACTATAGTTACATTCAAAAAAGAGATGGTTTGCTGTCATTCATTTGTTTACAAAGGACACAAATGGGATCAAAACCCTCAAACTACCTACCATTTATTCCAAGTCGATTCTTAATCACTAGCCAAGTGAAAGCAGCTACTTTGTGGTCTAAAACTTACTTCCAAGTGACTTCAGCCTAGGGTACCACTTTTGGACTATGAACCAATAGCTTATGACATGAACTATTGTTAGAAGTACCACTAGAATAGGGAGCCTAGATGATGTTGCCCTTCCTCAACCCTATAGAGATGTTAGGTAAATAATCTACCATTAGGTGAAATCTTTTAAATTTTCTAACCCACTCACAATTATGTACAAGCAAAGACACTCTAATATCAAAGGGGATTCAATTTCTGATCCTAGAAAGGTTAGTTTTTTTAATGAAAGAACTATAGTTGGTCCAATTATCGAACCATAACCATATATCCTCTCCATCACCATAGGGATAAAATATGTCCCTCAAGGTAAACATATGACTAGATATCCATGAAAAATCCCTGAACTATTGGATCTGCTAGAAATTCTGTTGTATAAGATGGCATTCATTAACCCATTTAATCCACAATTCTTTTTTGTTAGTGAATAATCTCCAAATCCTCTTAAATAGCAGTACTTTTCACTTTTGAACGATAGGAATGATCCCAAGTCCCCCTTGCTTTTTTGAGATAGTGATGTCACACCATTTCACCTTGGACTGTTTATCACTATTGAGCTCCCTACCAATGATGAGACTACTATTTCACAACGGAGTCATAAGCCTCCACCTAATGCTCGTCTAGCGGCTATTGAATATCAGCTCAGTATATTACAAGGCAAACTTAATTCTTTTTAGAGCATCACAATGTATCAACTTAATAATTTATATAGCTTGATCGAGTCTCGCTTTCCTCCTCCTACTAATTGATTTTTTATGTTTCCAAGAGGGGGAAAACAACTGTTATGATATTAGATTCAAGGGAGAAAGCGATTGTTGTTTTTACAGAGTGATAAATGCTAAAATTTAAGCAGAGTGGTTGTTGTTTTTACATATTTTTATGTGGTGAACATTTATGGTATGGATATTTTTTATATACATTTTTACATATTAAACATTTATGGTATGGATATTTCTCTAATGATTAGTCTCTTTTCCGTTGATTTATGTTCTTAATATTGAATTATGTTTGTAATATTGAATTATATTTTATGTGTGAAATAAAAGGGAGCCTATTATTATCTTATTATGGATAGTTGCTTATATGCTTAATTCTTAAATTATTTTCTAATATTACAAATATTTTTTCATCATTAAAAAGGGAGATTATTGAATAAAGGGATATTCCAAGCAATGTTTTAATGATGATAAAACTTAAGTACTACTAATGGGTTTACTATTTTTATAAGAAGGACTATGAGAATAGTATATAGTCATAAAGATGGTTTATGAAAGAAAAGATGAAGTTTGCAATCTTCATCGTTAAGATCAACTTAAGCATAGAAAAAGATCAAGATATATTAAGGCCATCTTATATTATTTGTTACTTAATGTAAGTTCATCTTGTTTATTTTGATAGCCTAAAGGGCTCAACATAAATAAACAGTTCATTTCACTTGATTGCATAAATCCTTTAATTAAGCAAAATGTATTGAACCTTTTTTTAATACAAAAGCCTTGATCTTTCAAACAAACTTTAGTAAACATTTTAAGGAGTTTCGAGATCATACTTGCAGTTTAAGAATTTAACGTTGTTAAAATCATGCTTTTTTGGTAATTAGTTGACCAATATTTGTTAGTGATCAATGAATAAAGTTTAAAGTTTTTAAATTTGATGTACCATAAGTTTTTATAACATTGGTTAATGTATTGGTCGAACAATATGCCTACCAGTCAACCAATGTCCCAATTGCTAGTAAACTTGATGTTTTTAAAACATATTAGTCGATTAATGCTCAGTAAATAGCCATTATAGTGGCTAGTTCTTGACTCTAATAACTAGTTGGGATCCTAAAACATTATAAATAGACTTTTATCATTTTTTTTAGCATCAAGAATCATTTGGGTGTATTTTACACACATTTATAAGTGGTTTTCGATCATTTAAGCATCATTATCTCATTTTTGCGAGAGTTAGTGCCTTTAGAGCCATTAAGTGATAATGTGAGATTTTTTAATTGTATTATTTGGTTGGGGAATTATATTATTGTAATTTGGGGTGATCAAAGTGGGATGAGGTTCCTCTTTACCTTTGAAGAAGATTGTAATACAATATCTATTTACTGAGAAAGATTATACAAAAGTTATTTTTCACCTTAAAAGAGGAATTATAGTGGAATTCCAAGAAGAGTCTTAGAAGTGGAAGTAGGCAAGGATTGTTTATCAAACTATTATAAATTGATGTGAATATCTCTTCCCTATCCTCTTTAAATTATTATCAATTATTTGATTGGTTTATGTTAAGTAATTCATTTATTCATGTATACATATTGATGTTGTTAAATTCACTTTATTAGTTAGAAAAATTTTTATTTTATAAACACCCATTTCACTCCCCTTCCCCTTATTGGGTTCCATTAGGGACTAACAATCTTCTTATCACTTAAACTTCTTATATTATTTTAAATAAAAAATAACATTTATCTGTGATGAGTTAACATATATTGTTCAAATTTCACTAGATTAATATTCAAGATATATATCGCTCATGGCGTATAATCTTTACCAAAAAAAATAGTGAATATATCATAGTCTAAAATGATAAGATGAGTGTGTAAAATTCTTATGAGTTTATAAATTGCAACTAATTTTTCAAACAACTTATTATTGTTTATAAATATATGCATTGATTTCAGTGATCGTATAGTTGCACTTTATCAAAGACATGTACCATCATTCGTTATATGGTTAAACTTTATGTACCATCGTCTAATTTGGGTCTGGTTCTAGTTATCTATGTATTACTTAAAAATAAAAAATTAATTCATAAATTTATGACCTCATGGGTTGACATTTACAAACACATAAATTAAACATTAATGGAAATAATATATATTATATTCACCTCGGCACTACAAGTTATGGTCAACCTAAGAGTGTTCATTGGTAACCTGCAATGAAAGTGCTCTAAAACACTTCCCTCCTTTTCTACTATACTAAGAAAAGCCATGCAATGATATGAGACGGTTCTTTTGGATGAACATTCAATACCCTCAACAATAATTCTACATTTACAGGCAACAACGTCGTAATGCAATGCCTAAAGGAACTATTCTTTATTAAGGTAGTTTATGTATGCCTCAAAGGAACTATTCTTTATTAAGGTAGTTTATGTGCCCCACCTGTACGTTGAGTTCTCTAGTCATCTCTAAAAAGTCAATAGATAAGTCCCTATGTGTAATTAAAGTTGTATAAAAAGGTCACGTAGTTTTTATAATGGGCTCAAAATGCGTTATTATCATTCAAACAGTTGTCTTCCTCTTACCTTTAATAAGTGGTTATTTAGTCTTATCTTAGTCCAAATTTAGTGCATTTTCTCTGTTTATTAGAGTATTTTTATTGATTTTGGTACTTAAGTTATTCATTTTTTGTTTCTAGGTCTAATTCTTAGAGGAAAAAAATTAATGAATTCAAACAAGTTATGAGTAATTTCGAGTTATTTTAATTAAGTTATACAGTGCAGGCGGTGTATATAGCCTTATAGGAGAGTGTAGAGGGCAATGTGCATGGCCCTGTAGGAAGGTTTGGAGAGTTTAGAGTGTAGGACGATGTATATACCATAAAACGATGAAAAAAAGAATGAACCAACCAAGGAAACCCCTTTCGAGCAAATTTTCACAATGCAGGGTGAAGTTTTTTGAGATTTTAAGGACTCCAACGATGTTTTCCAAGATTTCCAATTTTGTCTTTAGTTTTGAAGTTTTACTTTCTATTATCATGGGCTAAATACCTTTTGATATGTAGATCAGATGAACCCGAAATAGACGTCGCAGAGATTTTGATTTAATTTAATTTATTTTTTATTGATATTCAATTATGTATTCTTAATTATTCTCGAATTAATATTGTTAACATATTATTTCATGTATAATTTCATGCAACTGAGGTTGATAAATCTTTTATATGAATAGATCTAACATAATTGAAAGGAGATACATACAAACCTAGAGATAGATCAATATAAATCCTCTGTATTAAAATCAAACTTAATAGTAAAATTTATAAATCAAGTAATACAATCTAGGAGTTTTAATTAGAAAACAATTTCAGTTGATCAACTAGGAACTAGGTGTTAATAGTCTTGAAAAAGATATTATCATAATCTAGGAATTTTTATGATCCAATGAACTTTAGAATAAATTGGTTAATAAAATTATGATTGCATGAGAAATCCTACGAGGACTTGAACTCCAAATATATTATTTTATTGGTTGATTTTTTATTCTTTGCTACTTTAATTTCTTTAATTGTGTCGAATTATTTTTAATTTATTTTCCTTTATTTTCAATATGAATTATGACAATGGCCTTGATTGTCTTTTAGATAATAGGAAAAGAGTCATTAATAATACTTGTAGCGTCTATGAGATTCTTTAGAACAATAAAAATCAAAATCATACAGCCACTGGAAGTTCAAGGCACACAGAACCTTGTGCATTACTAATACTTACGAACTTTTGGATTTCCTTATCCATCAGCTAAAAGGAATGTTGCAGAAATCTTTATCTACCGTCATTTTCTTTTACTCTCTATTTTGTATAACTTGTTATCTGTGTTTTTCCCTCTAATACAGTCAATTATAATTCTCCAGCTGCCAATGTTTCCTTTTGTTAACGGAAGGTGCAATAGCACCATTCATGAATTAAGTTACATGACAATACCAGCCTACACCTATCATTGTAGATTGACTTTCCATATCACATTCATCATAAATGGGAAATGAAAAATGTGTAGGAATTTGGTGGATTACAGTTGCACCCATCACCAAGGTTTTGAATTTCGTTTTATACTGGCCGGTATCGAGCAGTGCATATACTATATTGACCGGAGAACGGAATGATATATAGGTGCTTATGTACTAAGTGTAAATACTAGTCAGTACTAACCTGTTTCGTCTGATATCAACCAGTACTTATGGTATTTATAATATCGGCCATATACCGGCCGATATTAGAAATTTTGAAAAATATAGGAACTTATTAGCAAAATTTTCAAAAAATTTTAAAGAATTTTCCCTCCTCCTTCTTTCTTTTTTTCAAAGTTTTTTTAATTAGTTATTTAGTTCAACTTTTGTTGTGATTTATTTAATTTTCATTTTTAAAATAAAATA
>JAOQML010128107.1:0-17910 GCA_027568935.1 Erythroxylum urbanii | reverse complement strand
CTATGAGTCATTCTCTGTCATAAGTTATCTTCTTCTGTGAGGATGCATCATTGGCAAGATGCATTCTTATATGAACCAGACTTTGTCTGTGTTTTGAGTTCCCTATGACAAAAACTTCTTCTGTCTTGCTTCTTCTGTGATGATGTCATCTTCCTCTGGGTGACGTCATCTTCCTCTGTATTGCTTCGTCTGTGTTTTGTGGTTTTGTCTGTCTTTGGCTTCGTCTATGTTATTGTTCATGAACTTCGTCTGTGTTATTGTTCACAGACGAATGAACTTTGTCTATGTTACTGTTCATGAACTTCATCTGTGTTACTGTTCACAGACGAATGAACTTTGTCTATGTTATTGTTCATGAACTTCATCTGTGTTACTATTCACAGATGAATGAACTTCGTCTATGTTACTGTTCACGCTCTTCGTCTGTGTTACTGTTCACAGACGAATGAACTTCGTCTATGCCACTGTTCATAAACTCCTTCTGTGTTTTGTTTCTTCTATGTTCGTCTATACCTATCTTCTGTCCCATTTTCGATCCTTCAGAAGGTAGAATTGACCTTTGAGATCTGCATACAAGTTGTAGATCTTAGAATCCTCTTTCAAATCATATAAAGAACATCTTGATCCGATTCTTCTAGAGAAAGTTATGGCAATTGAAAAACATCGTCTGTGTTACTGTTCCCAAACTTCTTCTGAGCCACTGCTCACCGAATATCTTCTGCCCTATTTTTAACCCTTCAGAAGATAAAATTGGCCTTTGAGCTCTTCATGAAGTTTGTGTGTCTTGATTCCTTCTTTCGAATCATATAGAGAAAAATTGAATCCAATCTCTGTAGAAAAAGTTATGCTCAGAGGAAAACTTCTTCTGTGATGACGTCAGCTCTCTCTGGGTGACGTCATCTCCTTCTGTAAATCATCTTCTTCTGTATATGTCTTCTTCTGTAGCTCGTCTTCTTCTGTAAAGGCCCATCGTCTATAAAGATGCACCTTCGGTAAATGAACTTCTATCCATTGCACTCCCCTAAAGTTACGAGAGGTTAGAGAGATAAGAATTAGATTGTGAGATTGATGGTTACAATAAGTTTTGATAAGGGAGAGAAAGAGATTGTGAAGAGACCCCGAAATTGCCATTGCACATGCATATGCATTGATATATTTAGTACGTTGAACAGAAGATGATAATCGTGAATATGTTCTGCCTATTTTAGAGGAGCACGTCAGACTACAGCCGGACATTGCCGGACCATCCAGGTAATAGCTTCTGGGAGCACACTGTGAGTCAACCTAGATGAATTCCTAGGATTATTTGATTGTGTGTATTCACTTTGTGATCTCCCAATACCACTGAATTTTGTATTTGTACTGGTTTTGAATTCTGGACCTGAGGTCCGAGGAGTTTAATAGTTGGGCATGTATTGGAAGTGTCTGATTTGATATTCTGATATAAATTCTGAATGATATTTGATTCTCAGCACTAGCTGAATGCCAGACTGAGGTCCGTTGAGTATGAAACTATCATCTGAACATCTGTATGAGCTTCTGTGTGTGATCTAATCAGTATTCGATGCATTTCATAAAATGCATGCTCAGATAAAGGCATTGTGACTTGAGATGCCAATAAGAAGTGCTTCCGCGTAGAGCTTTGCTCCGCGATAAATCTTTTCTGCATGTAGAGCTATACTCCGTGATTCTGTTCTGATTGAGCCTTACGGGTCAAAACATTTGTATCTGTCTGTGAAATGCTCTCAGTCACAACAATAAGAACGAATATGAGTCTCATGCATGTACCGTGCAATTACATGCGCAATGCTTGAACAACATGCAAGTTGAAATGAATGCTATTCTGCTATGTTGATCTCTGAATAAAGGCTTATCTGCCTGTGCATGTACCATGCAATTTTGTGTGCACTGTTTGAACTATATGCAAGCTGAACTAGCTAATGTTCTATTATACTTGCTCCTGAATATATGCTTATCTGTCTAAATGAATAATTGCGTTATATGTGTGGTAATTGTGTAATCCGGTGAATTCATCAATGATGGTTCACTCACTGAGTTCGCAAAACTCACCCAAAATTTGCACATATTTTTCAGGATCAGAAAATTACCCCGTTAGGCTAGCAGGAGTACACCTACAGCATACAAGTGAAGGATAGAGGTCGGGATCAGTTCGCATCTGCATTGCATTTTTTTGAACTTGTACTGAATTAGTTAATTCGGAACTTCTTGTATACTCAACGATGTATAGTTTATCAGTGAATAAAGTGAATATTTTAAGAGAAATGATAATGATTGCATGTGCGAGTTAGTTTCGTTATTGCTCTAACATACCATTATTGTAGGTTATGTGCCTAAAAGCTTAGGTATGTACTCTATGGTAGTGGGATGTTACAAATTTGGTAGCAAATTGTCTATCTTTTGCGACTGAGTATGGTGGTTGGTTGCGAAAATGGTCTTCTGAGACTAAAATTACTTCGTCGCAAAATGTATCTTTTTATACAAATAATAAGGTTAATGGTAGATTAAGGGCTAAAGGGTATATGTTGTAATGTTAGTGATGAATTTGGTTTAAATGAAATGTGGTGTGCAGTCCTTATTAATTTAGCTAATAACGAAAAGAAGATACAAATTTTTAAAATTTTCTCCATTTTATTTTGTTCATCCACCAAATTAAAAATATAGATTAGTAATTCCCAAAATTAAGCAAATCAAGAACAACTCCATATGTAAGCATAAAAGACAAAATTTTCATTTTGTTATTGGTAATAGGAAAACTCATATATGTTAATTAATTAAGAAAATTAAGAGTGTAAGGAAAATGCTTAGGTTTTGGTGATGTTTTATATAATTGGTAGCGAAATTAGAGTGGTAGGCGATGAAAGTTTTGACCGTCGGAAAAGGTAAAATGTTTAGTATTGGCGATGATTTATCAATTTGGTAGCAAAATGTTGTACAATTTGGTAGTAAAATGTGCGACGCTAATTTTTTTTCATAGCAAACATTTAACATTTGGTGACGAAATGTAGATTCGTCACCAAATGTATCGGATAGGAAAATTTAAATGATGTCGTTTTCCTTGTATTGGCGACGATTATGGAATATGGTAGGTAAATGTTGGGCATTACATGACGAATCTGCATTTCGTTGCCACATGTTGCAACTGTAAAAAAACTTTTTAGCTGAGACGACGTCGTTTGTTTAATGATAAACGACGTCATCCCACCATCTGAAAAATTAAACCCGAAGCCCCTCCCCCCACCCTGCCTCCTACATTCTTTCTTCCTCCTCTCTCCCCGGTGATTTTTTACCCCTTTATGCTCTCTTCGTCTATTGTTTTTAGAAGTGAATAAACTTATCTTGTGTTGTCCTCTATCGTCTCCCTACAGTTGTACTCAACTTGGTAAGTAGTTCTGGGTTTTTTTTTCATCTTGTGTTTGTTAAATGCTATGTTCATCATCAAACTTAGGATTAGTTGTTGAGTTGTTTGCATGGATTGAGATTGTTTATTGTTTAATTTGATATTTGAATGTGTTAATGAAAGTGCATAGATAAAATGAATGCTTGAAGTTTTGGTCGAGTTATGTTATGCTTATAAGGTGTTCGATGAAAGTCCTCTTAGGTTTGAATTGTTCTTTTTTGATAGGGAATGAATCACCTATATCACTTGTAAACTCCTTTGCTGTTTGCAATTTTTAACTAGCCTGTTGTCTGTGTTAAAGGATCGCTTGTCAAGACTTGAAGTTGCACTTTCAAGTCAGATATGTGAGTCACCTACTACTACTTACTAGGTAATATTTTTTTACTTCAATTTAAAGGCCTATTCTTTGGTAATTCACTTTAGATACTTGCACAGATTCTGTTAGTGAACTTCAGTGAAAGCTAGAAGGTGCAAATACACTGCTGGCTTTGAAGTGAGAAAAGGTAATGCATTTTATAATTTGCCACCTGTTTAAACTGAAATAAGATGTGTTTAGCAACTGATGGAGCTACCTTGTCTTCATTTCTGGTTTTCAGGTTGATAAGTTGGTTGTAGAAAACACAAACATATTCACGTATCATTCATCTTGTTCAAGCAATTAGAGACGCCAAAGTTAAGTTTGAGAGTTTGAAAGGTAAATCTTTGAAAAGTTTTTCCATCAAATAGCTTCATTCCTATGCAATGTTATTATGAATATTCATTATTGGAAAGGCAGCTTAGTTGCTTAAGTCTCTAGTATTCTTCATTTAAGCATTGTTTGAAGTCTATATATAGGCATTGACATATGTAGCATGCTTTTTGATACTCAGAGTTTTACTTATGTTAAAGACTTCCCCTTTTAGTTTTTAATGGAAAATATTAAGTGCATTTTAAAAAGAACGACACCATTTTTTAAGGCTATTGATGCTGTGATTGAAGTTAAAGATGTGGCTACTGCTATTGAAGAATTGGACTTAGTTTTTAATTACAACTTTACATTTCCTTATATCCTTTATTAAAAGTTTTGTTATTACTGCATTAAATTTAGACTTGGTTAAATGGAAGTTACTTGACATTGGACTTAGTTTATAACTTTATATTTCTTTATAGCCTTTCTTATATGATTAGAGACATTATGAGATGCAATTTCAGATGATAGATGATGATGATGAGTTCTTTTAGATGAACTACATATTGAGTTAATAAGGAGGAATATTATTTTTGTTTGGTATATGATATTTTTAATTTAGAGGAAAAAATCTATGTTAAAAGCTTTAAGTTCATTACAAGTTGAATATTAGTTGGTATTGTTGATGTTCAGAGCTTTTAGCATTGGATATTTATTAAGGATGAGGTTACTCACTAACAACTTAATATAAATATAATTGCAATGATCTTTAACTTGATATTTGCAGATTCTATGTTCCTCCGTTTGATTGGAGCCAAAACTGCAGAATTTGTGTGGCATCTTTAGGTATATTCTCCCTACCCACTACATGTTTGACAAAAGCAATTGTTGTTAATGCGAATTAGTAGTAAACATTATTGTTGTATATTGTTTATGTAATTGATGTGTATGAATTGAAACAACGTTGTTTATTATATAGGTTTTTTTAATGTAATAGTAAACAAAAAAAATGCATGTAATAACTCAGTTATCTTTTTTTATTGTATAGTTAAATGGATAAGAGTTGGATGTGTCATTGAAAATGATCAACTGAATACGTAGAAGGAGTTAAGAGTTTCATGCAATTTGTAAAAGATCAATGGGTGATGAATGTAGTATTTGTTGTCCATGCATCGATTGCTTAAATATGAACTTCCAACGTCAAGATGTGGTGTATGATCACTTGCTGATCCGAGGCATAGACAAATTCTATACTCCATGGCTTTATCATGGTGAACGTAAGGAAGCAAGTTGTAGTAGAAGCGGCGGTACATGTTATGATGACAGCTACAATAATGATGTTGATGATTGTGATAAATGGAGTAACAAGTCCTTTGACATGTTAATTGACTTACTGAACGATGCATTACCTATTGGACACAAGTTGCCGAAATCTTACTATGATGCGAAGAAATTGTTAAGGGACCTTAGATTGAGATATATTTCAATTCATACTTGTAAGTGTGACTGTGTTCTTTTTTGGAAGGAAAGTAAATATCTTTAGGTATTGGGCCCGGGTCTCGGTACTTATTTCATGGCCACATTATGAAAGGTTTGGGTGGCTTTAATATTAAAAAGAAGTCGTGGTTGTGAGATCAAACAAGAAAAGAAAGAAAATAAAATAAAATAAATAAACTTGAATAAATAAAGAAGTCACGTTGTGAGAAAAAAATTACAGCTGATGAATCAAAAGTCACGACTGTAACTAAGAGGAGTCACGACCGTGAGTAATAAAAAGAATAAAAGTAACAGTTGTGACTAAGAGAAGTCACGACTGTGAGTGAGAAAAGTCACGGTTGTGACTTTAGTGGTCACGACCGTGACAAAGTAAGGTCACGATTGTAAGTGTGACTGTGTTCCTTTTTGGAAGGAAAGTAAAGATCTTCAGGTTTTGGGCCTGGGTCTCGATACTTATTTCATGGCCACATTACGAAAGATTTGGGTGGCTTTAATCTTAAAAAGAAGTCGTGGTTGTGAGATCAAATGAGAAAAAAAGAAAAGAAAATTAAATAAATAAACTTGAATAAATAAAGAAGTCACGTAATGAGAAAAAAATTTACAGCTGATGAATCAAAAGTCACAACTGTGATTAAGAGAAGTCACAGTTGCGAGTAATAAAAAGAATAAAAGTCATGGTTGTGACTAAGAGAAGTCACGACCCCGAGTGAGAAAAGTCACTGCTATGAGTTTAGTGGTCACGACCGTGACAAAGTAAGGTCATGATCGTTCAAGTGCATGATCGTGCACTCTCGAGAATAAAGGGGGCCTGGCACGATCGTGTATGCAACCCTGTTAAAAAGGAGTTCTGGCACGATTGTGCTAGTGCACGATCGTGCACTCCTAATGTGTACTCAAACTTGTAAAAATCATAACTCTCAATTCCGACGTCTAAAAAGTACAAACTTTATATCGTTGGAAAGCTAAGAGAATAAGATATAACTTTTATGAAGACAACTTTATCTAATTCTTCCTAGATTAATATAGTTTATTCGTAGAAGTTAGAACATAATGGGGTAAGCTGCGAAGTTCAGTGGCTAATACGCTTATAGCCATTGGTGACGAGCCGCACACAATCAGGTATATATATATATACACATTTTCAATCTCGCAATTTAAAATATCCACAATTCCAGCTTACATAACACATAGTTAAAAATGCTATCACATAAGTCATATCATGTACATTCAACCATCAAAACATAATACTCAAATATATGTCGTGCTCAACAAATCACCATGAAACGCACAAATATAATGGCTTGAGAGAATCCAATGGAACGAAATGGAAAAATTGAAGTTTACACCATGATGAAATGAGTCCGATTCTCAGGAGTTCATATGCCACAAGTGGGCAACTGGGAGAAAACTTTAAGTCAACGTGTATG
The DNA here is from genome assembly GCA_027568935.1 of Erythroxylum urbanii. Lineage (NCBI taxonomy): Eukaryota > Viridiplantae > Streptophyta > Magnoliopsida > Malpighiales > Erythroxylaceae > Erythroxylum > Erythroxylum urbanii. Next base: position 10,901 of record JAOQML010128107.1, on the reverse strand, counting down.
TGACGAACGAAATGGTATCTCTCTTGCCCATACAAGCAATTTTCGATGCTCAACTCATTTCATCTCATATTCATACTTTCATGCTTCTTGTGCTTTTTCTTCTTTTCATTTATACAAAATGCAGTAAAATCTTTCAAGATATAACAAGATAACAAATCACAGTGCATTTTTCCCACATTCACAATGATTTAAAGTTTAGCAAATAAACATACATACAAGCAAATAAATCAGCCCATCATCACAATAACTATAAACATATTACCCATCTAATTTATAATAGGTCCAAACTTAAGTTTGCCTTTCCTCTTACTCTTACGTATTTGGATTTTCTTAGTTTCCTTCAAACAAACAAACATTCATTCAAACTAATATACAAATAGAAAATTCATAAATCTTTAATATCTAAAAATGAGATTAAACTTAATCTACTCATGGTTTATATAAGCTAAAATAACCAAGATCTAGTTGAAAATCCATGAAAATCAAGAATAGGTTTCTTGGTTCTCTTCTTTCTCCCTTCATTTTCAGCACATAAAACTCATTCTCACTAGTTTCTTCTTCTACCGAAGCAAGAAGAAAAGATAGAGGACACCTAAAAACTCACCTGAACCTTTTCCTTTTCCTTTTCCTTCTTCTTCTTTCTCCTTTTTCCTTCTTTCCTTCTTCTTTTTCTGTTTCGATTTCTGCTTCTCTTCTTCTAATTTCTTTTAGGTTTTTCTTTCTTACTTCTACACGACTCTCTTCATCTTCTTTTCTTATTAATTTAAGATAGCTTCTAATCTTTCCAAGTTTACCCTTCCACATTTAATCTATTGCCTACTTACTCCCTAACTTAATTCTAACATTTCCATTTAATACATACAAACACATATAAATAAAATTTATTCATGACTAAATGCTAATAAATTCTTATTTAATAATTCTAACTTCCAAGAAAAAGATTGGGGTCCAACATCAGGAGTGTCCTATTTGTGGTACATCAAGGTAGTAGGTGGATGATGGGAGAGGAAAAGAGATACCGAATAAAATCCTTCGATACTTTCCTATTAAACCACGATTACAAAGACTTTTTATGTCAACAAAAATAGTCATAGATATAAGGTGGCATAAAGAGAAGCGTATTGATGATAATATTATGCGTCATCCAGCAGGCTCAATGGAATTGAAAGAGCTTGATAGAAAGTTTCCATGGTTTGGATAAGATTGTCGTAATGTTCGACTTGTATTGGCCTCAAATTGATTTAATCCTTTCGAAAATATAAGTAATTCATATAGCATGTGATAGGTGCTTCTAATCCCATACAATTTACCTCCATGGAAATGTACAAAGGAGTTTTTTATGTTGTTGTCTTTGCTTATTCTAGGACCTACTGCTCCTGGTAAGGACATCGATGTATACATGCAATCATTAATTGATGACTTAAACAATCTATGGGAATTTGGATTACAAACTTTTGATGTTGTTGAAGGCAACATATTTACAATACATGTTTTTGTTTTGTGGACTATAAGTGATTTTCCAACTTATGGGAATTTGTCTGGGTGGAGCACTAAAGGGTATATGGCTTGTCCTATGTGTAACCAGCAAACATATTCAAAAAGGATATAAAGTAAAATATGTTATATGGGTCATAGTCGTTATTTAGAACATGGGCATAGATGGCGAAGAAGTAAATAGTTTAATGGCACAGTAGAGTTAGGTGAACCTCCAATTCAGTTGTCCGATGATGATATTGTTTACCAACTATCACATTTATGTGACATTACACCTGGCAAACACCCAAGTAATAGAAAGCGTAAGAGAAATGATCTCGAATTGAATTGAAAAAAAAACATATTTTTCAACTTGCCATATTAGAAGGAATTACTATTGAGGCACATTATTGATGTCATGCATATTAAGAAAAAAAATTGTTAGTCCAATTTAGGGACTGTCATGGAAATTTATGGGAAATCCAAAGGCACTATTAAGGCTAGACTAGACTTGGAAGACATGAATATTAGAAAGGATTTGCATTTGAGAAGAATAGATGATAGATTATACTTTATTCCCCCTGCTTGTTTCAACATATTAAAAAGTGAGAAACAATCATTCTGTCAGTTCCTCCAATCAGTCAAATTTCCTGATAGGTATGCATCTAATATAGGCCGTTGTGTGAATGTTAAAGAGGGAAAAGTGTCAGGGTCGAAAAGTTATAACTGTCATGTACTTTTGCAACGACTACTTCCTCTAGGAATACATGGGTATTTGTCGAAGGATGTATCCATTACTTTGGGTCAAGTGGGAGAGTTTTTTAAGCAATTATGTTGCAAGACACTTAAAGTTGAAGAGCTTGATAAATTGGAAAAAGACATAGCATTTATTCTATGTAAGCTTGAACTATTATTCCCCCCATCGTTTTTTAATGCTATGGTTCATTTGGCAATTCACTTAATATATAAAGCAAAACTTTATGGACCGGTTCAATTTCGATGGATGTTTCCGATTGAAAGGTAATTCATATTAAATTCAACAAGTTTTTCAATGTTATTTGTTTGTAACAATTCCTAAGTGTATAACTGTTTATGTTCAGGTTTTTATGCTCTCTTAAGCATTATGTACATAATAGAGCTCGACCAGAGGGGTCTATTGCAAAGGCTTATATAGCAAATGAATGCTTGACTTTTTGTTCAATGTACTTAACTGATGTGGAGACAAGATTTAATAGACCAGAATGTAACTTTGATTTTCATAATGATGGTAGGTTGTTTATTTTCTCCCAAAAAGTTAGGCCACTTAGTGTGGGTAAATATATAGAGTTAACTAAAGGCGAATTCGAAATCCCCCATTGGTATATTTTGAATAATTGCGAGAAAGTTGATACATACATTGAGTATGTATATTTCTTTTGATTCAAACAATCATATTATAATTTTCTTGATTCACTTTGAGATCTTACTGTCGTTGTCTTTTTTAAATAGAGAGCACAAAGACACAACTCGCAGCAAAGGGATTATTAATGTTGAAGAAAGACATAAGCAGAAGTTTGTATCATAGTTTTGAAATTGAGTAAGTTTCATATTGATTACATATTATCAAAATATGAGAATATGTCTCATCCTCATATTTATTCTCAATTTGTCGTACAAATGATACGGTTACATAACCGTAAGGTACAAGAAGTGACAACAACATTATATAGTTTGGCATGTGGGCCTTACATTTGTTGGATAAAATACACAGGTTGCATTGTTAATGGGGTGAGATTTCAAGTCAAAATAGTAGGGTTGTTGTTAAAGGATGTCATGAAGACGAAATCATTAACTTCTACGGTGTCATCTCTAAAATAATAGAGTTATACTACATCAAAGATAAGAAGGTTGTTATACTTAAATGCAAATGGTTTGATCTAACTGACCTGAAAGTGAATGGGCATATTACTAGCATAAATGTTAGTAAGACATGGTATGATAATGAGTCTTTTGTCCTTGCAAGTCAAGCCAAACAAGTTTTCTATATCAACGATATCGTATTGGGTAGTAATTGAAAGTTTTTCAAAATTTTAAACAAAGGAATATCTTTGATTTTTGTGAAAGGGATATTGGTCAATTGGATGAGGATGCAAATGAAGTCTATCAAGATAACCAAGGCATTCCAGTAGAAGATGCAGATATATCATCATTCCATAGGAGAGATGTGGAGCCCAACATAGGTCAACTAGATGAAGTTTAAGCCCATCTTATCTTACAAACAGAAGAAGGTTAAACTCAGGATGACTTAAATGACAATTATGATACTTTGCTCGAATATATTAGTGATGAAGAATCCAACGATAATGTACTTAATGATGATGATTTTCAAAATCTTGATCATGATGATTGAATGTAAATAAATTGTTTGTATTTTTTGAAATGTTATGTTCATAATTGCCTTATGTTGTTGATATTTTACTTATGTTAATTTACAATGACTAGATGCATATTTTTAATGTTTCACTTATGTTTTTGCGGAAAGTTATGCCAAATGTTTTGTATTTGACTACTAATCTCCTTATATATATGAGGAAATTTAATGTTTGAGTTAAGATTATACGTTATGTTCATATTTCATTTTATACAGGTTTATGATAATGGCACCTGGTAGAAACAAGGAAAGAGGGTGGTAACAACTGAAGAAGTTCCTCCCATAGAACAACCAACAATTTCATCATCGAATGAAGAAAGTCAACAACAACCTTTAACAACATCGTTTATTAGTCATGATGGATCTTCAGGTCTGTTATTGTTAACCAAACATATTTATATTAATGCTGAAATTACTTATTATATGTTTATTGTGTTTTTCTTATTATGATTTTTTTTGTTTTCAGGTTCCAATATTGGCATTAGAAAACGAGGTAGAGGTAAAACAAAAAGAGTTGAGTTGCAACAGATGAATGTTGTAATGAACAACAAGTTGTCTGTGACCATTGACCCCACACAACATCGCTTGCTGGATAAGATCCAAGCTGCAAAATTGGCCAGTGAGTTGGGTGTTGTTGTGAGGAATGAGTTACCTTGCCTTTAGCATGTCAGGCAGTTGAAGGAAGGCAACTTACGCCAAAATGCTTTGGACAAAGTTTCGGTAATATTTCAATTCATTTGAATATATGTATTGCGATTTTACTTTAAAAAATGATAACTTAACTTATACATGTTTTTCACAGATGAAGCTCAACATCGTTGATATCGACACACCTGAGTTTCAAGCAGTGTTAGTTCACTGTTGAAACAAAGGGTAAAGGATCATTAATATAGACTTTGTAAATATTACCAGTCTTTCACTTTCGATGAAGAGGCAAGGAGACATATTCCAGAACGGGTGACTCCAAAAAATTGGAGTGAAATGTGTGATTATTGGGCCTCAGCGAAGGTTCAGGTTTTTTTTTCTCTTCATATTTCGTTTCATTAATTTTGTTTATACATTTCATTACTTCTTCTCTTAATTTAGGAAAAGTGTGAGAAAGCCAACGTCAACAGAGAAAAAACTGAGGACTTCTTATAACACCGACTCCAAATCATTTGTTGTCGTCCAATAAGAATTTGTAAATGTAACGTTTTCAATTTATTACTCTATTTCTTAATACAATAAATTCTAATTGGTTATAATTTTTAAAATTCATATAATAGAGCCAAACACAACTCCAAGGACAAGAGTGTGATAGGATCACACTGTACAAGCTAACACACTACAAGGAAGGTCAAGGCTGGACGTCTGAAGAGGCACAAAGTAATTATATAAGTACAAACAAATTAATATTACAATTTATTTTTCTGTAATACTAAGCATAATTTTTTAGTTAACTCAATTTTGTACTTTAATTTGCAAGACAAGATGCAGGAGTTGTTGCAGACGTCATTGCTTGAGGGGAATCAGCCCAATATTGATGACATCTGCAAAATGTCCTTGGTACAAGATTGGGCTATATCAAAAGTCTTGGGTATGACCCTAAGCTTATTGGTGCATCTTCGTCACGATCAGCATATGTCACGGTGCTTCAAGAGGAGAACCAGGCACTAAAGACTAAGTTAGATCGTAATATAACAGAAGTGAACAAGCTTAAAAAGATGGTAAAACAATTACTAGGCTCTGCATATGTTAGTAGTAGTGACGACGATGAGAAGTCTTAGTTTATATATGACCTGTAATTATTTTTTTATATAAAATGCATTCCATTTTTAATGTTTATTTTATTTCAATTTATTATTATTCAAAAAATATGTCACCAACATTAATTATAAAATGTAACTAATTTATATTTCAAACTGTCTTAAAAATTATAATAAATCAAAATAAATTTATTTTTAACAATTATAATAATATTTAAATTTAAAATAAAATTTTGTCACTAAATAATATTAGCTACCAGAACAAAATCATCACAAAAAGTTATTACCTACATTTACAAGAACATTTCTAAAAATACTTACCTATAACTAGAAATTAGTAGCTAAAACTATTATGCTACAAAAACTAAATCGTCACTAAAAACTATTAGCTACAAAAAAAATCATTACAAAATATTCTTACCTACATTTAAAAAATGCCTTTAAAAACTTTTACCTATAACAAAAAATTTGTAGCTAAAACAATTTTGTTACAAAAAAAATCATCACTAAAAATAATTACCTATGACTATGGTTTAGTAGGTAAAAATTTTTTTTTTAAAAATATGTTGCAAATTCCTATGTACGACATTTTTAGTTATCGTTGGTTTTATATCTTACAGATGAAAATATTGCATATCCAAAATGTTTTAGCAACAATTACAGAATTACGACAGGAATATTGTTTCGCTACTGGGATTCAGTGACCATTATGGCGACGATTATTTTTCGTCGCAAATAATATTTAGCGACATTTTGTTTCGTCACCAATTACCTTATTTGTTGTAGTGATTATCCAAACTTTTCTTTTATTTCTTCCAAGAAAAAAATCATATCATTATTTAAAATACCTAAGAGCTACATAATCTTCTTAGTCTCATTAATATTTCAATCATTGAAAAATTAATTATAACCAACTTCATCATTTGGAACCTTTAAATTTGAAGGCTATTAAAACAATATGATTTCTATGGAATTCTAAATAGTTCCATCCTTGTTATATTCTAATCCGACTGCAAATTTAACCTACTTGTGGAAACAATAAAATCGTCTTCTTGTTAGTACATTCCTTAGTGCTCTCTCTCTAAATATCCAACCTCTTCTTACTTACACTACCACCTTTAAAGAGGCCCGAGTCACTATAATCAATACCTATGCCAAATCATTATTTGGTCACACTAAATATATCAAGGATCAGTTGAGTAATTATGTCAAAAGTTCTAAGACAACCTTTGAGTGTATACAATTTATCAAGAATTAGGTTGACAAACTTGCTTTCCTTGGAAATTCTTGATGATCTTGGTATCAAATAAAAAGGCTTTGTCAACACAATTAATACTTGTGAAAAACCTGTCTCCTTTACTTAAATTCATGAAAAACTCATCAATAAGGAGGCATCCTTTTAAGAATCACGAGCACCCCATTATCGTTTTCAACTTCAACCAATCTTGTCAATTTATACTGTAATCAATCTTATCGAACATATCCTCCTTTAAGGCATTATTCAAAACCTCCTTTTCTAATTAAAGACAATAATCTATTGCTCATCATTATGATTGACCTACATCATGTCCACTTCTTAGGTAATGCTATAGATGTGGTATTCAGGCACATACTGCAAGTGATGCTCCATTTTTTGACTTGTCGCCATCCAATCCTCATCGTATACTTGCAATATGTTCTCAAGCTCTACGTATTACTCTATTGCAATTGTGTGTACACTATGCCTAGCTTGAGACCACCTACACTCCCATATGACTACTCAATATAGTGGGGTATCGCACCATATCATGACATTGAATAATCTTTCACTTCATACTCCTTATATAGGATTTGTTTATATTATGATTAGAGATGGTACAAGTCTTTAAATTATCCATACTGATTCTACCACTCTTCTTATCCCTACTTACACTTTTAATTTATGCAATATCCTATATGTGTCTAATATGAAAAAGAATGTTATTTTAATCTATCAATTTTTCAATATTAATCATGTTTTTATTGAATTCTTACTCATTGTTTTTCATGTGAATGATTTAAGCATAAGGGCAATCCTTTCAATAGGCAAAACTAAAGATGGGATCTATGATTTCTTGAATTGTCCCATTTATTATTTTTCTTTTCCATCATCAAAACCACTTCATCGAATGACGCTCTAGATTAGGTCACCCGTCCTCTCTTATACTTCAGCATATTATGTTCATATTTCCTTTACCTTATTCTATATCTTAAAACTCTCACTATATTGTGTGTTTAAATGAAAAGGCACAAGCTTCCTTTTTCTATATCTATAATTACTTCATCTCATCCTTTACAAATCATATTTTATGATCTTGAATCTCCCTTATATACTTTATTGATGATTTCAAGTATTATGTCATTTTTGTTAATTAATTTACATATTATGTATGGTTTACTCCTTTAAAAAGAAATTCCATGTTTATGATGTTTTTCTTCACTTCAAAATACTACTTTAAAATTACTTAAACATTATATTATTACTCTTTTTTACTTTGGTAATGGTAAGGAATCGCAATATCACTTTCTATCTCTTTATGATATTTCTCATCTTGTCTCTCCTTTATGTATACGTAAACATAATGGTCTCTCCAAACATAGACATCAATATATTGTTAAAATCGGTCTTTTTTAACTTCCTAATGCCTTATTTGTGCTCATATACTAAACTATGCCTATGTAATCACTGTGTATCTCATTAGTCACATGCTTACACTGACACTTTTTTTCTCTTATCCCTATGAATCTCTTTCCCCACTCCATAAAACTGCACAACATTCCATATATTTAATTATTATGCTACCGATGACTTTGTACATATTTTAATAGCAAATTTAAGTCTTGATCCCTCTCCTGTATGTTTATTAGGTACTCATTGACTAAAGCATATATCTCTTTCTTGATCCTTCAATATAAAAAATATATACATCACATTATGTAAAGTTTATGAAATATGTCTTTCTATTCAAATCTATTGAACTCATATTTAGTCTTCTAAATATAAAAGCACTCTCCCATTGATTTTTACCTGCTACCTTTCTTCTTACTATGGTTATGTCATTTACTATATATTTGATGATCTTTTCCTATTCTTGAATCCATTTTTAATCAATCTTCCTTCATTCTTAATCAATTTTACATCATTGGAAACTCCATATTTCATAATTAAAACCATACCAATTAGTTGACTGGAATAGTTTGATGACATCACTAGTAGTCCAAATAACCAATCCTTATCATGATGAATTCAGTCTGGTTGTCAAACCTATCACTATTCACTTGATTCTCAATCTTGTTGTGAATCGTGAGTGGTCTCTTTGTCAACTTGATATCAATGCCTTTCTATAAGGTAATCTCTCTAAAGAAGTTTGCATGGCATAACTACCAGGTTTTTAAAATAATGATACTCTCGAATATGTCTATAAGTTTCATAAGGCTATATATGGTCTCAAATAAGCACCAAAGGCTTGTTTTCATGAAATACAACAATTTCATATAGCTTCAATGTTTAACAACTCTCATGCAGACATATCATTATTTTTCCTTATCAATAATAGTAATATAATCAATCTCCTTATGTATGTTGATATTATAATTATTATTACATATAATGCCACTATAATTCAACAGTTATATGTCTTTTTGGCATATCAAAGATCTCGGTGAGTTAACTACTTTCTTGGTGTTGAAGTTACTACTACTTCAATAGTTTACTTCTCTTTCAATAAAAGTATATCATTAATATTCTCAATCATACAAATATGAATAGGGCCAAAATTGTCAACACTTCATTTGCCACTAAGATTAACACTTATAACTCATTTTAGATCCACGTTGACAAATCCCTTTAAATATAGAAAAATTATCGATAGTCTACATTACTTGTGCATCACTTGCCTTGATAGTGCATATGATGTTAATAAGTTGTTTCAATTTATATATCGACCTAATATTGATTATTGGAATGATGTCAAATGCTTACTTTGCGATCTTTTTGGTGTAACTACTCATGGTATTGCCTTGTGCCATCATATATATTTACCTTTTATGCCTTTTTAAATGTTGAATTATTTAGTAATAAGAATGACTACAATTCCATTAACGTTTATATTGATTATCTTGGTTGTAATCTAATATCTTATTCCTCTAAGAAATAAAATGTAGTTGCATGCTCTTCGACTAAAGCATAGTATCATTCCATCATTACTGTATTAGCTAAGTCAAGTTAGATTCATTTACTTTTAAACAAGCTTGTGTTATGACAATGTTAGAACAAATAAAATCTATTCTAATCATATATTCCATTCACGTATAAAATGTGTTGCAATTGATTGTATTTCATTGGGGGTTAAGTATGTAGGGGAGCTTTATATGACACCTATATTTTATCAAATGAGCAGTTATTCAATGTTTTACTTGAGTCTTTTACATATACTCATTTTCAATTTTTTGAGAACCAAGATTGAACTCTCCAAAAGAGTTCCATATTGAGGACGTATATTTAAAAAATAAATTTATTAATTATTTAATTATGTAATCATCTTGTTAGTTACTTATTTAGATTTGTTAAATAAATTGAATTGATAGTAAATTATGTAGACCTAGTTAAAACTATTTGAATTTAGAATATTTGATTGACTATATAATTTTAACCTGTTCTTATATATAGACTCTTTATTCAATAGAATTAAGCCATTATTTCTAATCTTTTATGGTATCAAAGTCGCATTCTTAACCTATTTCTTTTTCTTTCTAATTTGACTTACTTACTTGGTGTTGAAGTTACTACTACTTCCAATAGTTTACTTATCTTTCAACAAAAGTATATCATAAATCTTCTCGATCGTACAAATATAAATAGAGTCAAATATGTCACCACTTCACTTAACATTAAGCTTAACACTTACAACTCATTCTAGATCCATATTGACAAATCGCTTTAAATATAAAACAATTATTGATAGTCTTCATTACCTGTGTATTAGTTGTCTTAATATTGCATATGATGTTAGTAAATTATCTCAGTTTATATATCAACCTATTATTGATTACTGGGATGATGTCAAATTTTTACTTTGCTATCCTTTTAGTATAATTAATTATTGTATTGCCTTAGGCCATCACATATATTTACCTCTTTATGTAACACCCCATTACCCTAGGATACGCATCGGGACACCCGTAGGTCATTCCGACACATAACCTAAGATAACGGAGCGTTACGTGTAATTACTATCGAACTCCACATGGCATCA
>JAOQML010128096.1:0-17913 GCA_027568935.1 Erythroxylum urbanii | reverse complement strand
AAAGCAAGTTTGACATATCCCTCATTCCCATACCTTCTAGGTGACCCTCGAAGCTCTTCTATGACAACATCTTCGTGAATGGATCAGTAAGGTTTCGATCTGTGGGAATCTTTACCACATCCACCTCACCACGTTGTATTATCTCCCTTGTGAGATGATACTTTCTCGCAATATGTTTGACAGCTTTATGGTTCCGAGGTTCTTTTGAATTGGCCACTGACCACAATAAAGTGTAATGGCCTTTTTCACCTCAAGAACTATCTCTACATCCTTTAGGAACTTGCAAAGCTAGACTGCTTCTTTTGCTGCTTCACAAACGGTAACATACTCAGCCTCTATAGTCGAATTAGCGACATAAGATTGGTTAACACTCCTCCAGACTATGGCTCTACCTCTCAAAGTAAATATAGAACCAAAATTTGATTTCCTTAAATTAACATCTGATTGGAAATTGGAATCTATATATCCCATCGGAATAAGGTCACTTCCAGTGTAAACAAGTATCAAATTGTTCGTCCTATGAAGATACTTTAGTATGCACTTGACTGCAGTCCAATGCTCCATTCCAAGATTGGACTAGAATCTGCTTACCAGTCCCACTGTGTAATAGATATCTGATCTAGTGCAAAGCATAGCATACATTAAACTTCCAACTGCTGAAGCATATGGAATGTTGAGCATGTGTTCGACCTCCTCTTAGGTTTTAGGTGCTTGTTTCTTTGAAAGTTTGATTCCATGTATAGTAGATGTGAAACCCCTCTTAGAATCCTGCATGGCAAACTTATTGAGTATGTTCTCAATGTAAGTCAGTTGAGATAAGGCTGTTTGCTTATTGTTACGATCCCTTATAAGCTTGATCCCTAGAACAGAGCTAGCCTCTGCCAAATCCTTCATTAAGAACTATTCGTTCAGCTATCCCTTGATCGTAGATAACAATCTTACATCATTCCCAATGAACATAATGTCATCGACATACAAAATTAGGAAAGTAACCTTGCCTTATTTTATCCTTTTATAGACACAAGGCTCATATAGGTTTTGTATGAATCCATAGGTTTGATAGCCTTATCAAACCTAATGTTCCAAGACCTAGATGCTTACTTAAGTCCATAAATGAACCTTTGCAACTTGCATACCTTATGCTGATTGCCTGACTCAACGAATCCTTCTATTTGGGCCATATAAACGGTCTTCTCAAGATCCCCATTAAGAAATGTAGTTTTGACGTCCATTTGCCATATTTCATTATCGAAATTGGCTGCTATGGCCAAAAGAATTTTGATGGACTTAAGTATGACAACTGGAGAAAAAGTCTCTTTATAGTCTATACCCTCCTTTTGAGTAAAGCCCTTAGCAACCATTCTAGCTTTAAAGGTCTCTACCTTTCCATCAATTCCTCTCTTCCTTTTGAAGATCCATTTACACCATATGACTTTTACGCCTGGTGGTAAATCTACAAGGATCCAGACTTCATTGGCATATCTAGAATCTATTTCCAACTCCATTACTTTGAGCCACTTTTTTGCATCAACGTCATCAATAGCTTATGTATAAGTAATGAGATCTGTTACTTCTTGGTCTGAGATAGCAATTATGCCTTCTCCTAGACTTATATACCTATCTGATTGTCTCACAACCCTCCCACTACGTCTAGGCACTATTTGACGCTCAGGCTACTCTTCCAATTCAACTCTTAAATCCATTTTGACATCTTATTTCGCTATATCCGAATCAACTCTTGGTTTGGATTAAATAGCTAACTCCTTTAGTACTACTTCACTTCTTCCATTGTGATTTCTCATAAATTCTTCTTCCAAGAAGTTCGCATTTGTCGACACAAATATCGTCATGTCCTGAGGACTGTAAAAATAGTACCCTCTTGTATCCTTAGGATATCCTACAAACAAACATACTTCTAATCTTGGTTCCATTCAGGCCTTAGAACATAGACTGGGTAGCCCCAAGTCCTCAAATGCTGCAATGAAGGCACTCGACCAGTCCATAACTCCCTAGGTGTTTTAGGCACTGATTGGGATGGACTAAAGTTAAGAAGATAAGTTGTCGTTTATGTGGCATATCCCCAGAACAATTCTGGAAGGCTAGTATAGGACATCATTGATCTTACCATTTCCAATAGAGTCCTATTCCTCCTCTCAGCTACACCATTTTGTTGTGGTGTTCTGGGAGCTAACAATTAGGAATTGTTGGAACTCTCTAGATAAGTAAACCTATACCTTGTTTGCTCTTTAGGGTCTCAAGGTAGACTGTGCAGTTCCTCTTCCTGTGGCCCTTCTCACCACAGTGGAAACACTTTCCCTTGGTATCCTCTTTGACCTTCTTTTTCATGGGTTGGGCCTTGAGCCCTGTTTAGGCCTTCCCTTTCTTTGCACCCTTCTTCTTTTGCTTGTCCTTACCCTTGGGCTTAGAAGAAGAAACTAAGTAAGCCTTTGGCCCATTGGCTCTGATATTTAATATCTCCTTCATATTTTAGAGAGTATTCATCAACTCACTCAAGGTGTAATTCTTGGTGTTGAGCTCATAGTCCAACTTAAACTGCTGAAAAGAAGAGTTTAAGCTATTGATGATCATAATCATCTGCGTTTCCGCTTCCATTTCTGCCCCAAGCAACCCAGCCTTAGTAACCATAGAGATTACCTTAAACATATAATCCCGCACCGGTTCACCAGGCTTTTGTCTGAGGTTGTGAAAGGTTTGGATAGCTTTCAGCCTTGCAGACCTGGTCTTCACACCAAACATCTCATGTAGGTGATGGACCATTGTACTAGCAATTTGCATGCCTGCAAGTTTTTTTTTTTTGCAATATTCGCTGACAGAAGCCAGAATATAGCACTTGGCTGTTTTATCAGCATTCTGCCATCGCTCATGTTGCTAAACTTGCTCAGGAGTTTAATTTTCACCTGGAGGTGCAGGCTCATTGTCTATTAATACCCATGAAATTCATTCATATTGGAGAACGATGTCTAGGTTACATCTCCATTCATTAAAATTTTCTCCATTTTTCAATTTGTTATTAGTTAAGAGCATTGTGAGTGGATTCATATTGTGGTAATTATGTCTAAAAATATAAATAATTAAAGAATGAGAATACTAGTCAAAATTATTGGAACTTTGTATAGAATCATGATGCATGATGATAGATTTAACAAAACTTAAAAAAATAATAAATCTTTATATGACGGTTATTTTTCTCATCTATAACGAACTAAATGACGATGGGCTATCTTATCCATTAAAAGAAAAACTGAGATCCTCCCACTCAAAAAGCTACCAAGCATCTTTATGCCTAACTCTTTGAGAAGTGTTATAATTTGGTCCATACATTTATTAACAAAGCTACAGTGGGTAGGTTATTGATAAACCATGTTGAGTGTGCAACCATTTGATTCATCCACTAAAGGTACATGTAAACCATACCTCAGTAGGAGGTCACATTCGCTACCAATGAGTAGACTTATCCTTTAAAAGACCCAAACCATGCAAGATATAGGATTCATGTCCTCCGGTGGGGAGTAACATTTCACCATATGCAAATGGACCATCTCATAGAGACTGTGGACTCTCATATGAGCATCCTCTCCCACTCAATCTTTTGCAGTCTTTAAGTTTTAATTAATCCCATCTTGTCTAGATGCAATTTATTAACCATCCTATATTGTTTCATTATACATCTCATATATAATGAATGCGTGCCAAAACCTAGAGTTGGAAATTTTTCTAAATGGCATACATTCACATAATATCGCATATTATTTGCATCCATTCATCCATTCATCTCATGAATTAAATAGCTACATTTCGTTGTCCATCCTAGAAAATTAAAAGAAAATTACAAGGCCTTTAAGCCCAAAAATTCTTCTTGAATGTGGATCTTTCACTTCGAACTCTTTACTCGCCTGACTCGACCCGTTCGGTAAAAATGAGATAATGGCATTTTAAAAAAATGATTTGTAAATAATAAAACAAAAATTCCAACACTTGAAAAAAAATCAATTATTAATAGAATTTAATCAAAATAAAAAATGCCATTAACATCAAATAAAAACCGAAAACATTTACCTACTTTTCTTCGATCCATGACTGCTCTGTCTTCATAATTACAGATTTTTTTATAGTACAACAATGAAAATAGAAAAATTAAGACAAGGATGAAACATGGCGATGATAGGCCACCCTCTTTGTTACAAACCAATCAAAGAAAAATTACACGATAAATCGATTTTCGATGGACAACTAAAAGAGCAAACCAAAACATACACATGTATTTTTATCATATAAAAAAATTGCAGCATACATAATTTAATTTAATTGCTAACCTATTCCCTATATAGGAACTGAATCATGCAAAATAAAA
This sequence comes from Erythroxylum urbanii, assembly GCA_027568935.1. NCBI lineage: Eukaryota > Viridiplantae > Streptophyta > Magnoliopsida > Malpighiales > Erythroxylaceae > Erythroxylum > Erythroxylum urbanii. Next base: position 13,541 of record JAOQML010128096.1, on the reverse strand, counting down.
TCGACTCTGATATCAATTGTTAGATCGAAAACAAAAACATGCTTGATTTGAGTAAACGGTAGATTTCAAAACTTTTTCTGAAATCAAAATGCAGCGGAAGCGTAACACCAAATCAACATGCTTTAATCCATACAAGATATGGTGTAAGGAAAATAAATAAAATAAGTAGAAGATCAAAATTTTTACCGACTCTTTGCTACAGCATTGACTCCTCGGTGTTGTATCCTCAACCAATCTGAGCTATCACTTGTTCTCCTTGGACAACTTGGTAGGAAGGAAGAAGAAAATTTGGATAGCAAACCTTGTGCTCTCTTCGGCTATTTGAAAAACAAAAGAAAAAATGAGCCTCTCTTTTACTATGGCCGAATATGTGGAGAGATTGTTGATAGTAAAAACCAAACGTACACCCTCATTTTTTTTCTCACATTCATTTAGCATCAAATGCTAAAAGATGAATTACCAAAAAGCTTTAAAACCACATTCATGCTTTTATGAATAAGCAGAACCGAATGTGAGTAGGAGAAAGTGGAAAGCCTTCATTCAGTTTATCAATAAAAGGAGCTGCACGTTTATGCCTTTAAAACAAGCCATCAAAAACATTTAATGATAGGAGTGAGTGGATAAAATCCATGTACGTTTATGCCTTTAAAACAATAAAGAACCCATTCTTTATAACTGAACTCACATCATCGGTACATGCATCATCAAATGAGCATTTGGTAAAAGCTAATTGAAAAGAGTCCTTCCAAAGCTACGTTACCATTCATTTTTAATGACCATCTATTAACCTTTTAATGATTGATGATTTAGATTTTAATTCAATTAATCTAATTAATTAAATCAAAATCAAGCCTAATATTAAAGTTCATTTGAGCTTATAATTAATAATTAATTAGTATAAGCCTAACATTTAATTATAGGCTTAAGACCTAATTTAATTGTTCCGGTCTTATTGACCGGAATTCAATTCGTCCAATTCTCTTCAAACTATCTCAATTTTTCTCCGATAACCACCGTTTATTTTTCTTACTTTCCTTGAAGCTCCAATAAGCCCGAAATTAATTTAATCTCATTAAAATTAATTCAAACTTCTTAACCAAATGTCATTCCACTAAAGACAATTGGTTGAACTCTTGAATTACTTAAACTTATGAGAAATTGTGCTTCAAAATTATTAATTCAATATCCAATCGCAAACTCTATTATGAACCATATTATAGCCATCCATAAAATAAAAGGTAAAATTACTGTTTTGCCCTTATGTTGGTTTCTCCTTCTAGATCTCCCGTTTGACTCTACATGGTAAGTAACACACAAGATCTAATCTTGGGGTTAAGAATTGATGGGTAGCTAGTCCATCAAACTACTGGCGCTAGTTTAATCACCAATCTCCGTAAAACATCTAAAAGTGATGATATCACTATAAACTCTTTGTTTGAGTGAATGTTCCCTGATGCATCTTTTAATTAATAATTCTAACATGCGGACACTAGCGGACAAAACACACATGAGTTCACCATTTATTAAGATTGTGGTCTGTAATAAATGAATGCTAAGGTGTATGTTTTAAGATTAAAGTAACAACCTACTTTATTCTCTAAAAAACATACGTGATTCTAGATTCCTTTAATAGTACCATTACCGACAGCCAACTACTATCATGATTTGAAACTCATCATTCCCTTGAAGTAAACTTCTTTACTTACATGAAGGTAAATCGCAACACTACAGTCTAAACCATAATCAAGAGACCAAATTGATTATTTGACTGTGAATCAATTAATTTAGACTCTAATAATATACATGTTTCTCATACATCTTCATGTATATGTATATTATTACAAAAGAACCTTTGGTACCTTATAACTAGTTATATTATTCTCATACAAATAAAACTAAACTCTTTTGTTTCATTAATAATAAATATTTTCATTACAATATTGTAACTGGAAGAAATTTAAGTTATATGTAAAGACACTTGCTTTCCAGGGCACTATGTTTACATAACCCTAACATTCCCCTGATAAAGTTGCATTTAAAGAATAGATGTTTAGCACTTTCCTTAGCTATTCGACATAGTGTGCACTAGTTTGTAAGCTACAAGTATCTAACAATTTTATTAACTGTTTTCAGCTTTCCCTTCATTGCAATCAAAAGGGTGGTGGCAGCTCCAGGGTAGAGATAACTAACCCAAACTGCTTTGATACATAGTATTTTTGAAAGATCTTTGAAAGTCAGCTTTTCGTAAGTTAAGTTGGAGAATTTACCATCACTAACATTCCTCCAAATGTATTTGTCACCATTTGTATTAAAGTGAGTGAAATATTTCATTTATGAGAGACCTGGGTAATGCTTAGTGTTGCAATAATTCCTTGTCAACAATATAAGCATTTTGTGGAATTGATGTTCTTAGGGTCATAGCTTCATTTACATTGATCAATTACCCCACTGAGGGCCAAATATGATGCCAGAAGTTTATAGATTCCCCATTCGCAACTAATGCTATAAATTGTGTCTTAAATGTGTCCCTCATTTTCAAAACAAGTTTTATTGTGCTTAAGGGAAAATAAGTAGAATTAATTACCCAGATTCATAGAAAAGAGATAAAATTGCATTCCATCAGTTATAACCAACCTACATATATGCATATCCCCACACTTACACTTTTATGCATCTGTAAACATCAACAATCACAAATGTTCCGCTAGCTCTAAAGCTTGGGTACGACATTTGATTAGGTTAAAGAGTTGTAATGTGTTTAGCATATAAAAAAGGCTAATAAAGCTCAAGGGGCTTAACAACAGGAAAAAGAATTAATAGATAAGTCATTTGGCTAATATAACTCATAAAATAAATAATGCCTATATCATTTTCTACAGTTTCTTTAATCCCACATTGTTGTGATTTTTGTAGATAAAACCATCCAGAACCATTTGTAGGAAGTGTTGTTTGAGCAGTTACTTTTATTAGTTAAGTACCAAGATCTGATGTTATCCAAACTTTCTAACCTCTCAGTGATCAAATACCTCCTAAGAAGTTCCATCCATATTCCCTTGATAAAGTTGGACTTAAAGAATAGATGTTTAGTACTTTCCTTAACTATTCGGTATACTGCGCACCAGTTTGTAAGTTGCATGTATCTAACAATTTTATCAACTATTTTTAGCTTTCCCTTCACTGCAATCAAAAGGGTGGTGGTAGCCTAGAGGTTGAGATAACTAGCCCAAACTGCTTTGATCTAATATATTTTCGAAAGATCTTTAAAAGTCAGCTTTTTGTCAATTAAGTTAAAGAATTTACCGTTACTAACATTCCTCTAAATGTATTTTTCATCATTTATATTAAAGTGAGTCTGAAATATTTCATTTATGAGAGACCAGGGTAATGTTCAATGTTGCAATAATTCCTTGTCAACTAAGGCAATTGCAACATAAGCATTTTTTCGAATTGATGTTCTGAGGGTCATAGCTTCATTTACATTGATCAATTGCCCCACTAAGAGCCAACTATGATTCCAGAAGTTTATAGATTCTCCATTCGCAACTAATGTTATAAATTACGTCTTAAATGTATCCCTCATTTTCAAAACAGATTTTACTATGATTGAGGGAAAGTGTATAGAATTAATTACCCAGATTCATTGAAAAGAGATAAAATTGCATTCCATAAATTATAATCAACCAGAATATATGCACGCCCCTGCACTTATGCTTTTGTGCATCCTTAAACATAGACAATCACAAATGCTCCACTAGCTTTAGGGCTTAGGTAAGTCATTTGGTTAGGTTAAAGGCTTATAATGTGGTTAGTATAAAAAAAAGGGTAATAAAGCTCAAGGGGGCTTAATAAGAGGACAAATCATAATAATAGATAAGTCATTTGGCTAATGTAGCTCATAAAATAAAGAATGCCTATATCATTTTCTGTAGCTTCTTTCATTCAACATTGTTGTGTTTTTTTGTAGATAAAACTGGCCAGAAACATTTGTAAGAAGTGTTGTTCGAGCAGTTACTTTTATTAGTTAACTACCAAGATTTGATGTTATACAAACTTTCTAACCTCTCAGTGATCGAACACCTCTTAAGAAGTTCCATCCATATTGCCCTAATAAAGTTGCATTTAAAAATAAATTTTTAGTACTTTCTTTAGCTATTTGGCATAGTTCACACCAGTTTGTAAGCTAAAAGTATTTAACAATTTTATGAACTATTTTCAGTTTTCCCGTCATTGTAGTCAAAAGGGTGGTGGTAGCTTAAGGGTTGAGATAACTAGGCCAAATTGATTTGATCGAAGTTACTTTTGAAATATCTTTGAAAATCATCCTTTGGCATGTTGAGATGGAGAATTTACCATCATTAGCATTCCTCAAAATGTTTTTGTCATCATCTGTATTGAAGTGAGTTTGATAGATTTCATTTATAGGAGACCTGGGTAATGCTGAGTGTTGGAATACTTCCTTGTCAGCTGAGGCAGTTGCAGCAGAAGCATTTTGTGGATTTGATATTCTGAGGGTCATAGCTTCATTGACATTGATTAGTTGCCCCATTAAGAGCCAATTATCATACTAGAAGTTTATAGATTCTCCATTCCTAGCTAATGTTATAAATTATGTCTTGAATGGTCCCTCATTTTTGAAATGGATTTTAGTGTGGTTAAGGGAAAGTGTATAAAATTAATTGCCTAGATATTCTTGTTTTTGATAAAGTAATTATGAATCCATTCACATCAAAGAGATTGTTTATCATGCATGGGCCTCCATTATCTCTTATTAAGCAATATGGTATTCATGGTTTGTGTAGAACATATCCCCATACCTCTTTGTTTTCTTGGATTGCAGACTTTACTCCATTTAATCTTGGGTTTTGAGTTCCCTCTATTTTTCCAGACCACAAGAAGTTGCTAAATATCTTATCTGTAGTTTTTATAATGGACTGAGGGAAAGCCAAATGAGCAACCCAATAGATATTGATAGAATTAAGAATAGATGTAATAAGTTGGATTCTCCCTATTTTTTAAAAGTGTTTGGAGCTCCAAAAAGAGATTCTGGAGTGAATTTTGTCAAGAAGACTAGCAATGTACTTTGATTTCACTCTTTGAGTGGAGACGAGGATGCCAAGATATGTCATTAGAAGGTTTTGTTGCTTAAATCCAGTGATATCTGCAATCTGTTGGTTTCTATCAGTTGCACTCCTTGAAAGATAAATGTTGCTTTTGGCACAATTCACCTGTAACCCAAATGCCCTTTGAAAAATTTTTAGCGCTTTCATCAATGTTAAGGTGGAATCTGCATTTGCTTTAGAAAGTAATATTAGATCATCTAGAAAACAAAAATTAACTAGTTTGAGCTTTATGCATCTAAAGTGATATTTAAAGCTTCATGTTCTTTTCACTACCCTTTTAGTGATCTTGTGGAGTACTTTCATGACTAGAGCAAAGATATATGGAGATAGTGGATCTTATTGTCTAATGCCCATACTTTTTGAAGAATTTGGTAGGTTGATCATTCACTAGATAATTCCTATGGGAATCCCATATCTTGTAATATAATGATGATGAAGGTCTAATCCACATTATCATATGCCTTCTTTAGATCAATCTTAATACAACAGTTAGGTTACCTCTCTTCTTAAAGTAAGAGCTGATGAGCTCTTTAAAAAATAAGGATATTATCTCCAATTACTCTACCAGGTATGTACGCTCCCTAAGTGGGGCAAATATGCTTATGGAATATACCCTTTAGTATTTGAGCAATAATTTTAGAGATAATTTTATATATGAAATTACAGCAAGCAATTGGTTTGAAATAAAAAAATCATTCAGTTCTCCATTCTTTGGCACAAAAGTTATAAAATTCCTATCAATGTCAATAAAGAGAGAGCCTTTATTGGAAAATTCCATAATAACTTCTAAATTCATATTTCTAGTGAGTATCAAAGATTTCTTGAAGAAATTGATATTAAAGTCATTTAGTCCTAGAGCTTTATTGGGTGGAGATTGGCAACCGTTTCCTCAATCTCTTAAAGCGTAACAGGCTTGCATAGCATGGCTGTTCTTAAGGTGAAATGGAATTTTTAAGGTTCTGCTTAAGGAACTACTTAGATGAATGTGCTTTGGAAGGTTTATTCATTAAATCACTAAAATAATCATAAGCATCTTAAACAAGCTGAATTGGAGAGTTAAGTAATGTATTATTACGTTGGACGGAAATAATTTTGTTCCTGGCTTTCCTTGAGACAATGACTTCGTGAAATAATGAGGTGTTTCATCCAATCCACCATAGCTATTTGCTTCATAAGGGAATAATCAAAAAGGAAAGCTTGAGTGTAATTGTATAAGGTCTCCCTCTTTTTAATCTTTAGAATCTACTAATAAAGATTGTTATAAATAGCCTGTTGAATATTCTCCAACTCCTTTGTTACTAGCCCTTGTCTATGATCTAGTTATGGGACCCTGTAACCTGAAATCAGAAATTAACTTAGAAGGAAAATGGTATTAGTTATTTTTTCTGCCCTTTCAACCTATTTTAAAAAAACAAAAAAAATAAGAGCTCGCTAGAGAGAACTCTTCGATCTAAAAAAAACTAGAACTTTAATAGGAGAAAAAATACTTGCTTATTCCCTTGCATCACTTAGGTTTTATACAAGCACAATAGACTCCTAACCTGATGTAAATCTGGTCTAAATCTAACCTGATCTAAATCTAACCTTATCTAAATTTGATCTTATCTAACCTGATCTACATCTGATTTAATCTTCTCTAAATATAATTTTATTATAACCAAATAATAAGATAATGAAACTAATGGGCTGACAGCTAACACCTAATCCTATTTCTTCTTTTTTCCATGTGTAAAATGTTTGTAAACCTGGTCAAAAGAAACTAATTTGACTGAGTTAGGTTCCTCTAATTGCTGGACTTTCTGTTGGTCTATAATATTGCTTCCCCTGTTAAGAATGCTCTTGACCTCAAGTACAAATGATGCATAGCAACTCAGAATAGTAGAAACGGGCTCTCATGATGCATCAGCTGGAGAAAGACCTTCCCAATGTATTAATACTTGTGAAGTTTCTGTAATTATGCGTGAGTCTAATATGGCTTTAGGAATGGGCTGTACTTCACCTCGGTAAATCATAGGCAACTGGGGGGTATTGGTGTTGGGACCATGGAATTTTTTTTAAATAGTAGATATGAAATACTGAGTGTATTTTGGCTTCTAAAGCTAGGGACAGGCAATAAGCGATAGAACCAACCTTGGCTTTAATAGGAAAAGGGATATAGAAATGAGGAGATAATTTTCGATTACTTTTAGAGGCCAAGGATAGTTGGCAGTCAGGTTGAAGTTTTAAACGAACCATATCACCTACTGTAAAGTATGCCTCTCGATGTTTAGCGTGATAGGTAAACTTCATGTCATTTTGAGCTTATAACAAACGCTCGCGCACCTCTTGTAGCAGCAGATTTCTATTCTATAATTCCCTATCAGCAGATTCAACTAGTGCCAAACCTGGACAATAAGAAAGCAAACGAGGTGGAGGGTGGCCATAGACCACTTCAAAGGGAGTAGTTTTTAAAGAAGATTGGTAACTAGTGTTGTAGCAATATTCAGCCCAAGATATCCAATCCATCCATTTACGTGCAAGTCTCCTATGAAACATCGAAGATACATCTTGATAACACGGTTAGTTGCCTTTATCTACCCATCACTTTGAGGATCATATGCTGACCTGAATGATAACTTGGTACCACTCAACTTAAATAGCTTTGCCTAGAAGGAACTTGTGAATGTGACATCTTGATCACTAACTACAGTTTATAGCAGCCCATGTAGTTTAAAGATGTGATCAAAGAAGAGTCTAGCCACTGTAACAGCTAAATAAGGGTGGGCTAGATGTATGAAGTGTGCCTATTTAGAGAAACGATCAATAACAACTAGTAAGACAACCTTCCCATATGAAGGTGGAAGCCCTTCTATAAAGTCCATTGAAATATCTGACCAAATCTACACTAGAATGGGCAGAGGATGTAATAGGCCAGTAGGCTTTTGGTGTTTTGAATTTTTTTCGTTGACAAGTTTCACATGTTCTGACCATGTCTTGAATCTGTCGCTTCATTCCTATCCCAAAAAATCTGATGAAACTCAGTAAAGAATCTTTTGATAGCCTTTGTGATATTAAGCATGAATTGCTAAAACTATGGCTTAAATAAGGGTAGAAGAAGCTGCCAAATAAACTTTGTTTTTTGAAGAATATTATCCCATCATGGTATGAACAAAGATTGCCCTCCTTACCAGTCTGAATACTTTCCACTAGTTGCTGCAGCTCCTGTGAGTGAGAAACTTCTGCTTTAATTGCATCAAAGAACCCCAACTGAGGCATGGATATTGAAGTTAGGATTCCCACATCCTCATCTCTGCATGATAATGCATTAGCCATAATATTTTCTCACCCAGCTCAGTATTCCATCGTAAAGTCAAAGCTAATATACTTGCTAACCCAATACTGTTATGGTGAGGTAATAATATGCTACTCTATGAGGAACTTTAGGCTGTAATGGTCTGTTCTTATTAGGAAATGTCGTTCCCACATATAAGATCTCCAATGGCGCACAGCTTTAACTAAACTAATCAATTCCTTCTTATAGGTAGGTAGATGCTGGTGTCGTTTAGCTAGAGTACAATTAAAGAAAGCAATTGGTCAACCTCTTTATTATATGACAACTCTTATTCCATATTCATAGGCATCACATTCTACTACAAAATTCTTTTCAAATTTTGGAAGGGCTAAAATTGGGTTTTAAGTTATGGCTAATTTCAATGCTTCAAAGTCAGACACAGGATCCTGTGTCCACTTAAAGGAATTCTTCAAACACAGGATCCTGTGTCCACATAAAGGAATTCTTTCTCAATATAGCTATCAACAGCCTAACAATTTATCCATAATTTTTTAACAAACTTTCTTTAGTACCCAGTAAGACTAAGGAAGCCTCGTAATGATCGAATAGTAGTTGGTTGTGGCCATTGTGATATTGTTGTCACTTTTTGAGGGTATGCTTCCACTCCCCGCGATGAAATCGCATGTCCTAACTAAGAGAATTAATTTTGTGCAAACAAACATTTAGATTGTTTTAGGAACAAGCAATGTTGTCTCAATATAGTGAACATTACCCGAATATGGTACATATGTTCTATCCAAGTATGACTATAAATGAGGATATCATCAAAAAATACCAAGATAAACTTACATAGAAATTGTTTTAATACAACATTCATGAGGGCTTGAAAGGTTGACGGAGCATTGGTAAGACCGAAAGGCATAACTAGAAATTCAAAGTACCCATGATGTGTGTGAAAAGTTGTCTTCTCCACATATTTCTCATGCATTCTGACTTTGTGATACCCCGAGCATAAATCCAACTTTAAGAAATAGTGAGCCCCATATAATTCCCCTAATAATTCGTCAATTATGGGTATTGGAAATTTATCCTTGATGGCCTGGGCATTTAGAGAGCGTTAGTCTACACAAAATCTCTATGAATTATCTTTTTTTTAACTAGGAGGACTAAAGAAGAAAAAGGAGACTAACTAGGTCGAATGATTCCTCTTTTTAGCATCTCCTCACATTGCCTTTCAATTTCATCTTTTTGCCTATGAGGATAATGATAAGGGCGGACAGCTACAGCTCCTATTCCTAGTTGCAAATGAATGCAATGACACATTAGTGAGTAGGTGGCAGCCCTTTTGAGGCATTAAATAGGTATGGGAATTTCGTTAGGACTCTTTTGAGCTCCAACTCCTTATCCACTTTTACTAATGTTGCTAACAGAGAAGTAGTATACGGGCAGGATTCCTTTACTCCACATAACTCTACCTTTTGCCCTTGCCACCAAAACTGCATATTCATGGCAGTAAAGTCCCAATAAATAGGACCCAACATCCTTAGCCAATTTACCACTAAAACTACATCAAAACCAGAGAGAGGCAATAAAAATAAATCAAAGCAAAAGGTTTGAGGGCCTGGTTATATCATAAGTGACCGACATACTCCTAGACTATGCAGTCTTTCTCCATTCGCCACTGTAACTTGCAATCCAGACCTTGATTCATTTTATCTTCCAAAGATTCACTACAAAGTTGTGAGTACTTCCGAAATCAATGAAGATTAGTAAGGCCTTTCCATGGACAAAGCCTTTTACTTGCATCGTTTGCGATTTCTACATTCTTGTTATCGCATGAATAGAGATTTCTGGCTCCTTTGTTTCTTCTACCTGAATTTCTAGTTCAGGATGCATATCATCATATACCTCCAACTAAAAGAGTCGTTTACATTGGTGCCCTAATGTATAGGGCTCATCACAGTTGTAACAAAGCCCTTTTGCCCTTATTTCCTCCATCTCTGCCATGTAAAGCTGCTTCACAAAAGGTGTTCGTGGCGTAGTATTTCTTGTGCTCTTCCATAGACTACTTGGTTCTTCTCTATTTCTAATTCCCCGACATTCATATATCTGAGCTAAGCTCATAGCACTGGTTAAATCTTAAGGGTGTTATGGCTCAACTTATACTGCTATGGCTTCTTTAAATCTTATGAAGGAAGTGGTCGATCTCATAGCCTAAAGTATAGAGATACTTAAATAAATGTGTGGGTCCTTGTTAGAGAACTAGTTTACCGAACAGACCCGATATGAGAAATCTATTTGAAACATTACATGTATGTCTATGGAATTCTCATTGTGATGATTGTATTAGTGATCCTTTGACTTGAGGTTATCAAAGTTATCTTATATGGGGATTACTATGTTTTGACACTACTTATTACCTATTTAATCATGGGTCATTTTATGGGTAGTCATTGAATATAGCATAAACTATATGGAGATAGTTATGTGATCAAGATAGGATTCATCACGTTAAAGTAATTAGGGAGAATGTTTCGTTGTTCTCGATTAGTATTGCTTCAAGAAATCTATTGGACCCCAAACTTTTCTTGGAAGTTAGAATTATTAAATGAGAAATTGTTGGCATTTAGTCATAAATAAAAATTAGAATTTTTGAATTAGAAATTTATGGAGTTCATTTATGAATTTTTTTATTACATATGGTTGCATAGATTAAATGAAAGTGTTAAAATTAAGTCAAGGAGTTAGAAGGCATTAGATTAAATATGGAAGGGTAAGTTTGGAAGATTATAGTTGATTTTAGATTAATAAGAGAAGAACAAATGAAGGGTGCGTGAGTGAAGTGCTAGAAAAAATAAAATAAAAATAAGAAAGAAAGAGACGTGTTTGTGTAAGAAAGAAAGAAAGAGAGAAATCGTAGAAAAACCTAGAAGAAACTAGAGGAAGAGGAAGAGAGTCATGTAAGGGGAGAGACGTGTGTGAGAGGTAAGGGAAAAAGAGAGAGTCGCGTAAAATAAGAAAGAAGAGAAGCAGAAACATGAACTAGAAAAGAAAAAGAATGAAAGAAATAAAAAAGAGACAAGAAGTTGAAGTAGATGATTCAGATGAGTTTATAGGTACACATTTATTTATTCTTCTTGTTTCGATAGAAGAAGAAAGTAAAGAAAATAAGTTTTTATGTGCTAAAAATGCAGAGAGAAAGAAAAGAACTAAGAGAATTATTTTCGTAGATTTTCATGAACTTTTAGCTAGATCTTAGTTCTTCTAGCTTAGATAAATCAAGAGTAGATGAAATCTAAGCTCATTTCTTAGATATTTAAAGCTTATAGAAGTTCTATTCATGTATGATGATTGAATGAAAATATGTATGTTTGAAGGGAACTAAGAACTTCTTAAGCAAGAGCAAGAGGAAGAACCAACTTGATCTTAGAGTTAAAAATAAATATATGGGAAATATGTTTATAGTTTTTGTGATGATGAGCTGAATTATTTGCTTGTATGTGTATTTAAATGTTTGCTTTTATTAATTGCGAATGTGGGAAAAATGTTATATGATATTAATATCATGTTTGCTTTGCAAGAATTCTGTTGCTTTGGTGTTAATGAAAAACAAAAAATTTAGGAAGCATGAAAATATGAATAAGATATGAAATATGTAAACATTGGAAATCTGCTTGTGTGGGCAAGAGAGATATCGTTCCTTTCGTCACGTGCACATTGACATAAAGTCTTCTCCCAGCTGCCTGCTTGTGGCATATGAGCTCCGAAAATGAACTCATTTCGTTCGTGGTATTAACTTCAATTTCGCTATTCTATTTTATGGAATTCTCTCGAGCCATATTGTTTGTGCATTTCATTGTGATTTGTTGAGCATGATATATGATTGAATGCTTTGTTTTAATGATTAAAAAAATACATGATGTGATTTATATGATATCATTTTTTATTCTGTGTTCTGTTAGCTAGAATTGTGATTAAGGTGCTATATATGTATATATATGTGTATGTTTGATTGTTTGTGGCTCATCACCGATAGCTATAAATGTATTAGCCACTGAGCTTTCCAACTCACCTCACTATTTTTCCACTCCTCAGGTGAAAAAAAAGCAGATCATTATTGAACCCTTGCAAAACTTTGGCAACTTCCAGATTTAAGTTATTTGTAACCAAGTTAGTTTGGATCATTTTTGGTAGCTTTAGAAGTATATCAAGCATGAACATACATGTTTTAATTTTTGTATTATGCTACTGAAATGGTTTTTAATATGTAATTTGAAGTTATGTACAATCTTTGCTTTTGTTAGAGAAATGATAGTGCGAACTACAGAAATCCTCTTTTGTATATGTTCAGAATGTCTTCTCTGTTAAGTTGTCAATGTGTTGGGAATAACATTGTTAGATGTTTAAAGGCCTTGGATAAATTTTTCTGAAAAGATTGGTTAAGTTGGGAGTTTTGTATGTATGAATTTGATTGTTAGAATCGGGACTTTTGAATTGCATAGAAGTTATATATATTAACAGCAGAGAGAAAAGAGAAAACGGACATAAAAATGTGTTTTGAAACTTCAATGAATAAATTGTATTGATCTAGGTAGAATTAAAAAAAATCATCTTCATGAAAATTGTAGCTCTTTCTCTTAGCTTTTTAACGACATAAAGTTTATAATTTTTAGAATTCAAGATTGAAAGTTATGATGTTTTACAGTTAGTGTATGTAGCAGGAAAGTAGCGATCGTGCACAAGCACGATCGCAATGAACCCACTATTCATTGAATGTCGCGATCATGCACAAGCACAATCGCGACGAACCATGATTTTGGCTCTCATAATCGTGACTTTTTTATTATCACGGTTATGACAAATCTTAATGCACGGTCGTGAAAATTTTTCATCTTTTATTATTTATTTATTTATTTATTTATTTATTTGTTTAATTTTTTTTAGACTCACTAAAATTTTAATTATTTTTATCTTGATGTTAAAATATATAAATATACTTTTATTTATAAGTCCCCCAATTTTGATGCCTTGTAGCCACAAAATAAGGACCGAGACCTGGGGCCAACAAAATCTTTGGCTAAGGTGAAATGATGCTTTGTAAATAGTTTACAAATGTCATTAATTGAATCGATAGCTAATGGCAGAGAACT
>JAOQML010128055.1:0-17917 GCA_027568935.1 Erythroxylum urbanii | reverse complement strand
AATGTGTTGACTGTCCACCTCTTTCCATATATCAGGAACACTGGCGCACGTTCATAGTTGAAGACGACTTTAAGTTCATATCCCAAAATGGACTAAATGCAGCCAGAATACCTGTTGGTTGGTGGATAGCAAGCGGTGACTCACCTCCAGGACCTTATGTTGGAGGATCCTTGCAGGCCTTAGACAATGCCTTTTCATGGGCAGAGTATGTCCATTTCCGTTTTGTCTCCACGTCTAATTATTTTAGACCTTTTTCTAAGCTCAATAAGGAATCATTCCTTGAAAGCAATCAGGTCGCTGATTTATGACGATAATAGCTAGGCAGGGTTCATCACAATATGTTTCATAGGAATTCCCAATTGTTTGCAGGAGATACAGTGTGAAGATCATAATCGATTTACATGCAGCCCCTGGCTCACAGAACGGATTCGAACACAGCTCTTCTAGAGATGGTTCTCAAGAATGGGGCCAAACAGCTGCAAATATACAACAAACAGTTGTTGTAATTGACTTTCTTACAGCCAGGTATCAGTATTACATTGCAAAGAAAACAACTGTTGCCATTCCTTTTATTGTTTTCTTTTTATTGATTTGGTCACAATATAGGTATGCAAAGAGTTCAAGCCTATATGCGGTGCAGCTTATAAACGAACCTCTGGCACCTGGCGCTTCTCTAGATGCCCTAAACAAGTACTATCAAGCAGGATATGATGCTGTACGCAAGCATTCGTCCACAGCTTATGTAGTGATGTCCAACAGGCTGGGTCCAGCTGAACCCAGAGAGTTCTTCCCTCTTGCCAGTGGCCTAAGCGGAACTGTGATCGATGTCCATTACTACAATCTGTTCTCCAGTATATTTGATACTATGACTGTCCAACAGAACATTGATTTCATCAACACAAATCGGTCAGCGCAGTTGAGTTATGTCACAAGCTCAAATGGCCCTCTTACTTTTGTTGGTAAGCACGCCATGGAATAGCATAACATGTGTTCTGACAGTCATAGCACTAGATTTTCTTTTTCCATTCAAGTTTAAATGATCGTCTCTGATTTGTAGGCGAATGGGTGGCGGAGTGGCAAGTTAGAGGAGCAACAAAAGAGGATTATCAAAGATTTGCTAATGCCCAGTTGGAGGTTTTCGGGCGTGCAAGTTTTGGTTGGGCTTATTGGACTTTAAAGAACGTAAACAACCATTGGAGCATGGAGTGGATGATCAAGAATGGTTACATTAAGCTTTGAAATTCAACTGCATTCCTACAATAGCTTCACTCTGCTCGTCCCACTGCTTCTACCATTTAAACTAATTGATATGTTTACAGATAATAAGGCAGTAACTTAGGCATGAGGTATAACGTTTATCAGACTGTCAAGCTGTATAATAGTGACAATACGATATCCTTCTCAAAAAGAGCTCGAGTAAAAGATAATAATGACCTTCTAACAACAACTAGTGTTGAATTATGGCCTACCTCCACTATTCTACTCATGTCAGACTTAGTCAACTTCATTTGTCCGCTTTTGTAAGTGGGCCTGAACCGCTTTTCTCAAGTCGAGTCCATTGATTTCACTTTAAGGTTGCAGGAAAACTTCTCTCACCAATCACTCCAGAGTTTTACGTTCCGATGGCCTGAGGGTATAGAAACACATGGAATATTTGTACTTTCTCTTTCTAAACTTAGTTTTGATTAAAAGGGTACCTGCTTCGAATCATTCAGCTATGAGTTTCTTTAATTGCAATAAAATAGGAGAAATTGGATCTTATTTAAGCACTATTAGTACATAATTAGAATTAATTGTAATTCTAATTAAAGTTTAACTACAATTAGAATTTTATTTTAAATAAATTACTAAAATATCTAAAATCTTAAATAAATTTAGGTTACAAGAGAGATAACACTTGTTGTCTAACACTCTTTGCAATAGTTTTAGAGTTCCCTCAGTATGTTCTTTAAAAGTCGGACACTTATATGACTATAGTAGTTGAAATAAGCTAATTTCAAAAATAGTTCGAAAGAAATGATAAGAAAATTAATCAAACTTTAAAATGAGGTACAAATTATGATTCGTGCTTTAATATATTTTATGTGTTAGAAATCAAACGAAAAAGTTTTATTATTATTTTGCTGTATAAGAGATCGGACCCCGCCTCTATTTCCTAATAACTATAACCTTTCATCAATTTAGCATAAGAAACATCAAATATCGTATATATAAACTAGTAATATAAAGCATTCCAAAAATTGAAAAAGATTGTTTGTAGATAATATTTGATTATATTTTTTATTATGACATTAATGTACTCATTTTAATTAAGTTTTATATGTGATATTATGTATTTTATAAGAGACTATAATATTTATATGTAAAAGAGTCATACCAAACTATATATTATATGTCTAGAGAGAGAGACTCATGTTTCTTTCTATCTTGATGTTCTTCTTTCCCACGGTTAACTTGCTTCCTCCCCCTCCTTATTAATGGTTACCTCCCTTTCATGCTCTTTGCTTGTTTTCCTGCTCCCTAGGAAGCCTTTGCTTTTGTTCATCCTATCTTTTTTTCTCAAACTTTTTTTCCTTAACTGCTTCACTCTTTAAATGTCCTTGGTAAGTGAGGATATCTTCGGCATTTAGAACCAAATCCCCTCTTCCTTTTAAGAACTACTTTTTAAATTTTTTCTAAATAGTATCAATTGCTTTAACCTTTCTATCTAATGGCCCTTAAAACCACAGACTGTGCCTAATCTTGTCTCCTTCTCTCTCATGTTGAATTCCCACCTTTACACTTATCCTTTTTCCCTACTCCTAGTCTTTAGAAACCTAACTTGCCATTGAACCCCAAAGATTGGCCTCCTACTCAACCCCACACTTTTGTGCCCTCGAACTTCCCCCACCTCAAAACTTTAAATTGGAAGCAAGTTTTAAGAGACACCTCTAGCGATACCCACAATACATCCCTCCCATGGTGAGAGAAGGCTCAACCATTATCTCCTCACTCGTAGAAGTGCTTAAGTTTGGTGCTGAAACATTAGATGGATTTTTTATGGGAAAGAGATATGTTTTCCCTATCATGATATTATGGACGATTAAACATTAGAGACTAAATGGTCTACAGAAGGTTATTCTCGACAAAAACTACATGTTCCTATTCAAATTCACCTCTAATGACCAAGCTCTCAAGATAATAGAGGAGGGATCTTAGCATTTGAAAATATCCATATTTCTACAAATGTGCAAGACTAGAATCATTCTTAAGGAAATCAAACAGAATTAAGTCCCCTTATGGGTTAACTTTCAATAAATCCCCTTAGATACTGGTCCATAAAGGGTCTCAGCCCCCTAGTAAGTTATATAGCAATCCCTTATATATCGATGAAGCTACATCTTCAAGTAGATGCATTGGTTACACTAGATTATGCATTAGTGTTGACATTAATTAGGAGTTCCTTGAGGAGATACCATTGTTAAGGCTAGGTATGAATGATGCTCCTACTAAGGACTCCATCAAAGTTTCCTACCAATAGAGACCATCGCTGGTATATAAAGAAAAGAAATGGATACTTGCTGGAAGTGTCTTCCAAATTAGTCACTATAATAAGCTAATGAATGAGGCTAGTACTCAAGATAAAGGGTCTAGTTCTAAGAATCTTACCCTTAAGGAGAAAGTTACAAATGACAATAGGGAACCATTTTACCCACTTAACTAGTTCACTATAGCACCCCTAATTCCCAACAACAAGAGAACTCGCTAATAGGAAACTTGAGCTATAATTTAGTAGCATTGTAAGTCCTTATGATGGTTCTCAAAGACCTTTGAAACCAGTTGAAAGAAGAAAATTTGGACATAAAGACAACTCCAGAGGAAATAACACTTTAAGGTGTAATGTTAGTGATTAGATGGAATGTGAGAGGTCTTAATGGTCCTAAAAAGCATAAGGTCGCATATGAATACATCAAAACAATAAAACCAAAATTATTTTTTCTTTTGGAAACAGAATTAAAGAAGGAAAAATGCATGGATTTGTTGATGTTTAAGCCCTATTGGCAGCATATAACAAACTATGACATGCATCATCGAGGTAATGTTATACTAGCTTATAATCTTGATTATGTTTCAATATTGCATTACCAATGTATAGATCAATATATCCATATACTAGCTAAGGTTACATGATGAGGTAAGTCTTGGTTCAGTTTCATCTATGCATCTAATTTTGGTTTCTAAAGAACTAGATTGTGGAATGATCTCGTGCAATTTAAGAATGTTATGATTGAACCTTGGCTCCTTATTAAAGATTTTAATAGCATGATAATCTCGAAGGAATTAGAAGGGGATAAGAGTTTAAGGAGACCATATGATGAATTGACATCCTATCTATAAAACCTTGAAGTTTTGATCTCACTTCTAATGGCAAATATTACACATGGTCAAATAACTAAAAGGGCCCATGATAAATAAGGAAGAAACTAAATCGAGCTCTGGTTAACTTTTAGTGGCTCCAAAATTTCAACTCAAGTCGAAAACACTTTAATAATAATCTTTGCTCAAACCGCACCCTTATGGAAATCTATGATCTTGTGGTTGAAGTAAGAGGCCCTACTTTATTCAAATTCTCCAGCTATCTCAGTGGAGGTAATAGATTTCAAGAAGCAATTTGTGAGGGACTGAAATATCAAGTATAGGGTTGTGTTGCATATCAATTTCTTAAAAATCTAATAAGAATAAAACAGGAGCTCAAATCCCTTTAGAGTAATATATATAAGAATACTAATAAAAGCATTATTTAAGCTAATGAGTCTCTTATGTAATTTTAGAACATATTTTATACTTCTCCAACTGATACCTCTTTTAAGAGAGTCAGGAGAAGTAAGCCTTGGAAACTTATATGATAGCATTAGTTGATCACTCTTATTGCTTTTGCAAAAGTCAAGTGTGATATGGATAAAGAAGGGGGAGGCAAACATAAGCTTCTTTAACAGGTCATTGCTCACAAGAAGGAATAGAAATAGGATCTGTAACTTGCACACAAATAAGGGACGCTTAGTTAAGGGACATAATAAGCTCAAAACCTTGGTATGTATTTACTTCTCTAAGGTCTTAAGTATATTAGGTCTAGAAGAATCATTCAATAATCCTCAGGGTTGGTATATTTGCTACATCAATTGGCAGATAAAATAATTAATCATATCAAAGATGGTATATTTGCTAAGAAAACACATCGTTCCCTTTCTTCAGCCACGAAGAACAGATGGCGATTATGATTCAATCATCTCAATTATGATCTAGTTTTATAATCTTCACTTCTTGAATCCTTTAGATACTCTCTAATCTAATGGTAGGCTTATCTAGCCTTGAACTCATTATTTTTGGTAATGGTGTAAGAGTTTTATCTAAAGTAATATACCATTCAATTTAAAAAAACACACACAATCCTCAGGGCATAATCCATAGAATCATATCCTTATATGATAAAAGCATGCTCACCGTTGAATTCACAAATGAAGAGATAAAAGGGGTGGTTTTCTTATTTAATCCTCATAAAGCCCTAGGAGGTGATGGGTTGAGTACTTTTTCTTTTTCAAATTTCTTGAAGTATAATTTGGAATCATGTATGCAAGGTTGTCCAAGAATTCTTTGTTAAAGCAAAGATGTTTAAGATATGGAATTGCACTCACATTTTTCTAGTTCCTCAAGTCCGTGTTCTATATTCCTTAAAGGACTTTAGACCCATTGCTTGTTGCAATATATTTTATAAAATCATACCCAAGTTATTGGCTAATAGGATCAAGCACACTTTACCTCTTTTATAACTAAATCTCAAGCTACTTTTAGTGAAAGGAAAAACATTAGAGACAATATTTTGCTTGCACAATAATTATTAAAGAATTATCACATCAAGGGATTAGAGGAAATTTATTCTATTAACATTGTGAATTGAGAGCTTGCAACCTCTATAATTTGATTAGGGTTAATGGTTATTGATATGTGTTTAATTGTTGATACATTTAATCATTTACACTTAGTGATTAATGACACAAAAATGCTCAAAATACTCACTTTAATTTATATATGATTTTAGGTACAATTTGGAAGCAAAGAAATTAAATTGAGTCGAAAGCACTACATTTGGACCATTTTTTGAAGATTAACTTTTACTTGTCTTCTTGGAGCAAGAAGAAGAAAATTAAATGAGAAGAAGAAGAAAAGAAAAATGAAAGCACAAAATGCAAAGAACGTGGAACAAAACGCATTCACAATATGAAGGAAATGACAACAACAAATGGACCAATACGCCAACAGCTAGAAAACGACAATGCATAAGCCAAACGAAGGAGCAAACTACAACGCACAAGCCAAATGAAGGAGCAAATGACAACGCACAACCAGATGAAGTGTAAACGTAGAAAGAAGTAACAAAAAGGCATCTGCGAGGGTTAGGACGATGAATAATATGTGTGGACCAAAAACTGTCCATATTAAATTATCACATCGAGCTAGAGTAGTAGTCCAGTTATTTTATTTTGACTAACGTTACGACGCACTGGTCAATCTTGGTCTCACTACTAGGGAGTGCAGTGTTTAGTTTTTGTTTGTGATTTTAATTGGTGTTTTGTATATATTTGTTCGTTATTGGTTTCTTTTCAGTTATTTCGTAATCTTTTCATTTTTTTGTTTTGTTTTTATAAAAAAATTTTAAAATTAAATTTGACATAGATGGGAGTAATTTTTCTTTAATTCATATTCTCAATCCTATAACAATGTTTAGAATGATCAACCTTACTTTTGTTATGGATAGGATAATCAGTCGAATTACTTCCATGATAGTTTGCAGGAAGTACATCAATTCTTGTACATACCAAAAGCTTCCTATCAAGACTCAGGTACATCTTTGGAAGAATTAGTTAATGTGTATGTTGCTAACACTTTAAAATTCTAGTAAGAAACGAGTTCTAGAATCCAGAACTTGACAAGCCAGACGGATCAATTGATGGAAGCTATCAACTGCTTAGCATCACAAAGAAAAGAGACGCAACCATATCAACCTGAGGAGTACTCGATGGATATTTGCACGGAAACCTTATAGAGTGAAAAGGAGCTTGAGAAGCTTGAGTGTAGTACTCAAGGAATTGCTTATAAATAAGAAGAAGAAGTGGAGAAGGAGCTCGAAGTCGAAAAGGACATATCATTTAGCTCGTAGGTAAGTACTGATTTTGTGATTATTTTGGAAACTGACTCTTTACCTTTACATAGTAGATTGAAGGAACTAAACGAGGAAGAAAAAGGTGAAGAGATGTTCGAAATATTTTCCAAGTGCATGGACTTAGTCGAGATTAAGGATTTGAGGATAGGGAAGGAGCTAAATGGAAATGATTATCAACCACGACCCTATCCTGAAGAACCTTATGTTGAAGAACCACACATGCGACCTGAAGATCATAATTTTGTCACATGAGGAGAAGAAGGAGTCGAGTCAGTAACCCTAAACAAAGGCACTTCTTAGGAGGCAACCTAAAGGAAGTAAATTTCTTTGCTTTTAAATTTTTTCATTTTTTTATGCATGTGTGTTTCTTTGTTAGTTTAGTTTGCTTGTTTTTAAGTTTTCAATCAAAATAAGAGAAAGAATTAAACAAACAAAGACATTTTTGCTCGTTTTCTATTGCTTCTAGGATTATATAGTCATGATTAGAGTGTGAATTGACTAGAGAATTTCATAGCAACTTTAGCATGTACTTTTACTCTTGTGATTGGTCGATGTGCATTATCTGTAGAAGAATAATAACTAATGGTAGACAAAACGGTGAGATTTTGAGCTTTATTAGACTGAAACATCCATATCAGTCTCGTTATCTTTTGATAATGTGTGACCTTCATGGCATGTACATCCCAATTTTGCGTTGAATTTCTATTCGAGATCACATTTTTATCACATGCATTAACATGGATATGATTAGGCATTCTTTATTTTTCATAAACTACATTAGCCAAATAACCTATCCTATTGACATGATTTTTCCCTTGATAAACCCCTTTAAGCTTTATACTTTTTCTTTATGTACTAAGCACATTACATGCTTTATACTTACCCAAATGTCCTACCCAAGCCATAAGCTAGTAGAGCATTTGTGATTGTTGAGTTTATGGATGTACAAAATGCTAAGTGTGGGGGTGTCCATATATGTGGGTTTGTTATGATGTTGGGATGTTTTGTCATTAAAATTCCCATATTAATGTAGTTTCTTTTAATGTTAAAAAAAAGAAAGGAAAAGAAAGAAAGAAAAGAGAAAATAAAAGAAAAGAAAATGAAAAAAAGAAAAAATAATGAAAAAATATATGTTAAATAAATGTATCTAGGAGCAAGTGCAAATTTGTTGAAAGTTGTTTATGA
Source organism: Erythroxylum urbanii (assembly GCA_027568935.1). NCBI lineage: Eukaryota > Viridiplantae > Streptophyta > Magnoliopsida > Malpighiales > Erythroxylaceae > Erythroxylum > Erythroxylum urbanii. The sequence continues at coordinate 9,534 of JAOQML010128055.1, read as the reverse complement.
TTAATGCATTCTCCTAAAGTTGTAATGAATGGGTATTAGATATGAGGTAGATGTTGTTTTGGAAGGTTCACTTATTGTGGTTTCAATATATTATTGGCATCAATTGTATGAGTGATTCCTTCGAATTGCTGTATGCATCATGTGGTTGGTGTGAGAGAGTTGAATGAGGTTGTGAAATATAAATATTGCATTTTTTATACCTGACGGTACCCAATTTTTGATGAATGTTGCTTTGTTTCACTAGCTTTGATAACTGTCATGCTACTTGACCCAAATACATCTCACCTTGCCTTTGCCCATATTACAACCTTGAAAAGTCCTTTAATTCATGATTTTGCATGTGAACATTAGTGGTGGAGAAATGAAACGATATGTAAAGTTATAGATTGCCATGATCATGAATGGTATTAAGTGTACCTATAAATATATTTTACTTAAACACATTTTCTGAGTCTACTGTTAGATTGCTTAGTTTTTATAGGTATTGAATGTTGATTGATCATGAGTAAAGCTTCAAATGTTGACATTTTGCTATGATTTTTGGGAGTCATTCATATTTGTTTATAATTATGTATTATTAGAACATATGAGAATTGAGTAGATGTTTCGGGTCTTTGATCTTAATTTGGATGTTTTGCCAGTGGATGGCCAAAAGCTAAGTATGGAGAAATTGATATGCGTTGAATTGTTGATACATTTAATCATTTACACTTAGCGATTAAAGACACAAAAATGCTTAAGATACTCACTTTAATTTATCTATGATTTTAGGTACAATTTGGAAGCAAAGAAATTAAAGTGAGTCGAAAGCACTACATTTGGACCGCATTCTGAAGATTAACTTTAACTTGTCTTCTTGGAGAAAGAAGAAGAAAATTAAAAGACAAGAAGAAGACAAGAAAAATGAAAGCACAAAATTCAAAGAACATGGAACAAAACGCATGCACAATATGAAGGAAACAACAGCAGTAGATGGACCAACATGCTAGCAGCTAGAAAATGACAATGCACAAGCCAAATGAAGGAGCAAACGACAACGCACAAACCAAATGAAGGAGCAAACAACAACATACAACCAAATAAAACGTAAATGTAGAAAAAAGTAGCAAAAAGGCATCTGCGAGGGTTAGGAGGATGAATAGTATGTGTGGACCAAAAATCGTCCATTTTAAATTATCACATCAAGCTACAGTAGTAGTCCAGTTATTTTATTTTGACTAGCGTTACGACGTGCCGGTCAGTTATAACTCGAGAGAGAATAATGAATCATTCATAATCAGTTAGTTTAGCATTAAGGATAGGTAAATTTCCCTTTCTCTTAATTGGTAATTCTTTCGGTTGATTATTGGACGTGTTACAAATTGCTTAATAACTAGCATTTTTATGTTTAATTCTCAATTTATTTGATTGAATTAAATTCTCGTATTAGTTTCGTTGCATCTTAAATTTCTATTCTTAAATTTCTATTATTTGTTTCTGGCCTTAGATTTTAGGATTAGATTAGTTCCCTCCTCGTGAGATCGACACCTTTGGTATTACACTAATGAACGTGCACTTGCGGATTATCGAATGTTAATAGTTAAAACTTACACACAATCAAACCTTAATTAAGTTTTTGGCCCTGTTTTCAGGAGGCAATTAGTTTAATTCTTGTAGTCTAAGGCTTTTTCACCATCTTTTGAGAAAAAAAGTGTAGGAAGTTTGGGTGAAAAGTAAAAAACGCATTGATTTGGATATCATAAGGCAGCGATGGAGAATCTAGAAAATTAAATATCAAGAAGAGATAAAAAGAATGAGCATGGAGGATATATATTATAAGGAGCAAAGGACTCTTGTGGATTTCAATGATCCCCAATTTGGTTGGGGAAATTGTCATCCTTATATGAACATGTACTCTTCAGGGTGGCAAAACCACCCAAATTTCTATTGGTCTAAAAAGGTAAGTACTTATATGGGACATTAAGACCTACTAGGATTTAAGCAAAATGAGTCCAATTCATGGGATTCCAAATTGGACAAAATCATGGATAAGCTAATAGACATGGAAGAGACCTAGAAGAGATTGGAAGAGCAATTTGATCAAGTAACAGAAAATCATGCCTCTTCTATTCACAACTTGGAGATTCAAATGAGACAACTTTCTTGTGAATTTTGTAAGAGAAGTATGGAAGACTCTCTGAGCAATATGAAATTACATCAACGAGAACAATATGAGGCTATCATACATAGAAATAGGGAAAAGCAAGAAAATCCATTGGGAAATCAAACTGAACCCTATTTCGTAGAAGACTAAGAGATGAAGAAAGAGGATGAAGAAAAAGATGACAACCCTCCCTATGATTCTCTAGATCTTGGTATACCATGTTTGAACATAAAAAAAAACTTAGGTAGATGTCCATGAAGAGAACCTCATCATTCGGATTATTGATGACCAAATGAAATTCAACATAAATGATGTATGAAAAAAATCAAGAGGAGGGTGACTCATTTAGGAGAATTGATGTGTTTCAATCTTTAAAAGAGCAAAAGGAATAAGAATAAATGACAACGGATATTGAGTTTGAAGAGGCTACAAAAGTCTCTGTTCATGAAGCAAAAGAAAAAGAAGAAAAGGAGGAGACTAAGGAAGAACAAGAATAACTAACCCTTTTACCAAACAAACTACCGGATTCCATGTAAGATTCAGGGAGTTTTGTTATTCCCTGATTTGTTGATAATTCACTCAGAAAAAGGGCATTACTAAGCTTAATTGGTTTTCATAATTTTATCACTATTGTCTTTTTGATCATTTTGTAATTTGTAGCTTACTTACAGCTACAAAACTGGTGTTGAATGAAAAGGATGGAAGTAAGCTGTTCATAATTGATCCCGACTGAGTTTCCAATGATACAAGGTCAAGCTAATGACCATAAATTAGCATGTTTAGGGTAGAATTAAATTGTTGTGCAATTAAAGTTGTTTCATTTCCATAAATAAATATCAATGATTTGAAATGCATTGCCCTGCTAACTCTCTTACTCTCTCTAAATCAATTATAAGATATGAAAGCCAGCTCGGCATCAAGTGCATTTGGTCTCCACCTTTGGCACATCACCACCTTAATCACCATGATGGTTTCGTGTTCTAACACTTTTCTTTTCATTTTTGTTAGTATTTTGTTCTTTTGCCTTTCGTATATTGTTTCATTCCCCCTTTTGTGCTTGTATGTATCCTTCTCACATTGAGGACAATGTGTTGTTCAAGTGTGGGGAAGGTTGTGTGTTTTGCTTTGAGTGTGAATTTTACATATTGTGAAGCCAATGTGTTTAAGATGTATATTGTGAATTGTGTGAATGTGTCGATGACTTAGATGGAATGAAATCGATTTAATTTTGAGCATAATCTATTAGGTTGTGAAGAGTAATTAGCTCGCGAAATTAGTGATCTGGGTCTTTTGGCTAAAATATGGAAGTTATTTAGGTTTTAGTGTTAGTTTATCACCCTATAAGTTCTGACATTCGTTCATAATTTTAGGTCTTTCGACTAAAGTAGCTTTGCTATTTTTTTAATGAAAATGAGTAGCTAAAGTAACAAGGTAGACATAAATAATAATAAATAAATTTTTTTGTAAATTTTAAATAAATAACTATTTTTTGGCCTTCGGGTTATAAATAGAGCTAGTAGCCAATTGAGAACGTGACAAGTAATTGGATTGACACGCATCACAAATATGTGCCTTCATGTCAAAAGGCTATAATGATGTTCCAACCAAGCAACTTAATAAAAACATGACTTAGTCGATTAACCGGATAGATATTCATCACTAATGTTTGCCTCTGTGTAAAAGATTAAGTTCATGTCCATTAAAAAAGTAAATAAAAAAGATTTCTAATAAAGTCTACCGGACTTGTAAGTAGCTTGACTTTCATGAAAATGTGCTTAGGAGTAGTTACATAGTTTGAATGACCAAATAGTTATTAATGTGTGTGTATAATTAAAAAGGGTGAATAACTTGACATTTGGGCCTTGATTAATATGTATATTTTGTCCAGAGCTCCTAGACGCGAATTTTACATGTTAATGATTTGGAATAACTTGAATGATTGTATTTAAAGTTAAATTTATTTCATGAAGTTGAAGCCATTGTCTCAGTATTGCATTGTGTGCTTTGTGATTTTTTATTGTTTGTTGTTTTGTTTGCTTGAGGACAAGCAATAATTGTGGGGATGTTGATAACTGTAAATTGCATCGTGTTTTATGACATAGTTTGATATGTGTTTAGGTTAGAATTGTGTTAGTTTGTTAATTGTTATGTTTTAAGTGTTTTATGGGTTATTATAAGTCTTTAAGCTTAAATATTATATTTTTGAGATACCTTGATGTGTTTGCTAGTATTTTAGGGTCAACATTGAAGAACAGAGGATTTTCAGAGACATTCGGGCTAAAATAACGACCTACGATCATGGCATGTCAGGCCACGATCATGACTAAAGCTCCAAATTTGGCCCACGATTGTGGCCTACATGCCACAATCGTGACAAAAGCTTAAAGAATGGCCCATAGGCCACAACTATGACCTACGTCAGGCAGATGCGCAGACACTCACAAACGTCAAGTTTCAAGCAATTTTTTGGACCTTTCAAACCTCGAAAAAACCCTAGGTTTATCTAAAACACAAAAGGATATAAAAAGAATAAAAAGAGGCATAGAAAAAAGCTTTTGCATCAGCCACCTTGAGAAACCCTAGAGAGAGATCATCGAGAGATAGAGGAAGAGAAGAAGTAAGACAGAAGAAGAGAAGAAGCTGACTCGAAGTGCTTCCTGAATCAGGAGGTTTCCTGATGTCGCTACCTCCCATCATCCATTTTAGATTGTATTTCCTATTATTTTCAGTTTTATTATTGTATAGAATTGGATTGAATAGTTGATGATAGGATCTAGAATGTTGAGGATGTTCTAAACTCGCTTTCAGAATTTTATTCTTAAATTAATAAGAATCTGATTGTTTATGTGTTTATTGGACATTGGTTGTGGTTTGATTCTGTGAATGCATAATTCGATAATAAACTGAGAGGGTGAATTGAATGAAAAATGATTAAATTGAACTAACGAGAGTTAGGTGATTTAATAGAAATCATAATTGAATCAGATCAAGAATTTGTGCGAAGAGAGATCTTGCATAGATTTCTGATAGTTTATTAGAGAACTTCAGAACTAATTAGGGTTTTGAATAAGTTGTGAACTGAGAGATTGCAACCTCCATAATCTGGTTAGGGTATATAATTTAGAGTTAATGGTTATAAATTGAGAGAGAGTAATCAACCCTAGGATAGTCTAGAACTAACAATCCAATAATTCTTAATCAGTTAAGTTAGCATTAAGGATAAGTAAATTTTCCTTTATCTCAATTGGTAATTTCCTTCAGTTGATTCTTGAATGTGTTGAAAATTGCTTAATAACTAGTATTTTCATGATTAATTCCCAATTTGATTGATTGAATTAAATTCTCGTATTAGTTTCGTTGCATCTTGAATTTCTATTATTTGTTTCTGGCCTTAGATTTTAGGATTAGATTAGCTCCCTCCTCGTGGGATTGACACTTTTGGTACTACGCTAACAAACTGTGTACTTGCAGGTTATCAAGGGTTTATAATTAAAACTTACACACAACTAAATCCTAATCATTAGCCGATCCTTTAACTAAAGGACATCGCTCACTTATGTTTGGAATATAAGTGTACAGTATGGGTGTTTTGAAGTCTTTAGACACTGTTAGTTAGGGAATCATTACATTTTCTCTAGGTACATTTGTGCATTTTGATGTATCATGACAGTATGGTGATTCATTTAGTAAAGATGATCATCGTTTATCCTCAATAATACGTGTTATCATACATTATCATAATAGTGTAAAAGTTTTAAGATTTGTCTTGATCTTAAGCATTTAAAGGCCATTGAGTATATATACAGATTGATCTTGAGCCTATGTCATTTAGACACATACAGTTTTATATGGATATCCATAAAGTTTGATATGATATAAGGGGATATAAGTTTTCAATCTTATAAAGGTTCTCTAATGCAGTTTAGCATTTAGTTAAAGAACATAAATGTTTTCTCTGATGTTGTTTAGCATTCGGGAAGAGAAAACAAGATTTCTCTAATGCTATTTAGCATTCGGTGAGAGAAAATAATATTTCTCTAATGTAGTTTAGCATAAAGTTAGAGAAATCGAGACCTACAAATGAAGATGATATAATATAGATCATATAGGTATCATCTTAGTTTGCCACACTCCATTTTCCCATTCATGTTAGTAAGGTATTAGATATGTGTGGTTGCATTAGACCTGTGTCGTCCATGACACATTCATTAGATACTTTTTGGTATCGAAAGCCTTGCAGGATGGAATGATAGACTTTCGTTATCTTTGGATCAAATGTTTTATTTTTAAACTTAGTCGACTAATACAGTAGCATGACTTAACTGAGTTTTTAAAACTGTTTTAAACTTGAGTCAATGCCATAATTAAATATTGTCCAAGGTGGAGAATATTAGATAATTTTGACTTTTCCTATAAAGTTGGACAACATCTAATTGCATTTTTCAGTTTCGAAATAACTTACGGTTAAGTTACGTAATTTGATCCAGATAAAATAAAGTGACCCAATAAATTATCTAAATCAATGGGTCAAAGATCGGGTGTAAAATAGATCCCGATCAGTTTGGACTAAACTTATGTCGAATCTGTGATGGGGAAGCCCGATATGAAAGCTATATATAAAGGTTAAAGTCTCTTACAATTGTTCATATCATCATAAGCATAAATTTTCTCTAACCCATTAAGAGAGCTTACATTTTGAGAAAATTGTAGAAAGACGTTGACTGTGTTTCGGTAAGCAATTCCCGTGAAGACAGTGGTAGATTCGAGCTCTTTTTAACTTTGAAAAGCTCGTTTGAAATTATAGAACTGAAATCAGGTATTTTCTGCATTTTTTCATTTATTGCCCTTTTACATTCGATCCGAGATACGTAACTAAGGTCCGATTACGTGTTGCACAACTATCTAACCTAAAAGCATAATTTTAGTTGGTCCAATAAATTTATTTTGATAAAAATTAAAAAGTTGGTACATGTAAAGAAGCTTTTCCTTATATTATATTTATGCCCACAAGTATATAGATACAACAAAGGATAATGATCAAACTTATTTACAAAATGAGATAAAACCATGAAGAATTGGAAAGAAAATCAAACATCATTAGCATCTTCCAACAGGGCATAAGTGCAAAGATCTTAAGTTGCATGGTGAATAGATAAAATAATCCACAAGGACGTGTGCCATATAGCATAGATCTAAAAGCTATCACCTTCAATACGTTACAAGTTAAAGGAGTATCTTCACCAACTTCAACAGTGCAGAGTAATAATTCGGAGTTCCAAACAAGATCGATTAAGGTTATGGCCAAGCCTAGGTACATTAAACTTTATTCTTTTGTTTAGCTACAGAAAGTTACAACAGTTCTCTTAAAAAATATTTCTTACAAAGTTGTAAAGTATTTCATTTTCTCTTAGGACATGCCTCTCTTTGAAGTTTCTGTCATAACAAGCTTCGTTTACATGTCCAGAATGTATTTGAACAAACTTACTTTTTTTAGATATGGGTAATTTTCTGCTTTTCATTTCTCATGTCCATCATTGATATCTTAACTAAAGAAGTCACTTTCAACATTTCTTCCTGATGCATTATGAGTTTGCGTTGAAATCATGTTTTTATGAAGATTTTGTTGTTAAAATTATGAGAATAACCTTTGGGTAAGTTAAAAACTTTTACAACTTTGTGTTCTTTTTCCCCTTACAACACCAACTTAATGATATTTTTTTTTTGGCAAAAGTATCCTGAGTAGTTTTCTATGCATAAGAACAAACCTTAGTAGAAAGCTTGACAAAAACCAGATATGATACTAATATTTTCTCAGGTTAGGAGCTCAAATTCTATGAAGCTACATCACACTTCCACTCCATACACTTGCAACATAGGTGACTTCATAATATGCTGCCGATTTTTGAAAAGGAGAATGTTTTTTCAGAATTTGTGATTAATTTTGGGAGTTCTTCAAATGGGAACAACGATGAAGCAATCAGTGTTCGACAAAACAAACTTCCAAAGCATTAGCACAGTGGCAAAATGAGGGCAGGAAAAAGGGTTACTCTCCCATTTAAAGACTCTTGATAGTCCATCTGATTTTCCTATGACATCTCTTACATAAATTGGTTCTCACGCTAAGTCCACTAATCACGCTCACAATCACAGCACATTTGACCATGATGTTGAAAATAAACGCAAGATCGAATCTAAGCGCAGCGGAATGAATTTAAAATTTTCCACAGAATCAACTTTAACAAAATTTAATCGGAAACATAAAACAAGAAATTAACAAAGTCACACTAACCTGAGTCGATTTCTTGTTGTAATTTTTTTATTTGTTATGAATCCGTCAATTCATGAGCTGTTCAATCGTCCGATATCTAATGGTATGCACAGATCTTTTCAGAGAAAAACTCAAATCTAATTTGAGAGGAAAAATGTAAGAAATGCTAGCTCTAAATTTTCTAATTTTTCCTTTTATATGAAAAATCATAATTTTCATGTCCTTAGACTTTTTCAAAATTACAACTAAAGTCAAACTTTAGTTGTAATTACGAATTAGGCCTTATAAGATCAAATATCATATATTGATCTTTAAAGTTTCTAAAACTTCTCAATTAAGTCCAACTTAATTCAAATTTCAATTTCTCCTTTATAGACCTTTTATGTGTGACCCATTAGGTTCCTAATATGTTGGTCATGATTATAAATTATAATTCTAATTCATAATTAGAATTAGATAAATTAAAACTCCTTTTAATTCATCTTTAATTCCCTAATTAAACAATTATAATCACATATCATGATTGACGTCTAGGAACATGTCATAATCACCTAAATATTAGGAATGTCAAAGTGGTTTGACTTAACCTATCTATGGATGGCTATGATGTATAAACTAATCCTTTCATCATCTAATGTTCCAATTGGACTTAAGAGTATAGAATTCGTGTCTACTCTAAATAATCCAGTCATGTTTGTTCTTGCTAATTAGTAAATGATTTATAATTGATATTTGGAAACAACTTTTCCAAATTTTAATTTACTCTGGCCAGAGATTCCTAAAAATTATTATTAATCAAGAACAACAGAATATTCTTCCTAATTACTTTAGGACAACGAATTCTTTACTAATTTACTCAACTATCTCTATATAGTTCATACTATAACCAATAATTATCGAATTGAACTACTCTAAAAGTAGAACATAAGTAACATTAAAACATAATAATTCCTACATGAGATAATTTTGGTAATCTCAAGTCTAAGGATCAATTATACAACCATCATAATGAGATAATCCATAGACACATGAGTAATATTCCATTCGGGATTCTCATAATTGGGTCAGTTCAGTGAACTTATTCTCTAATAAGCACCCACATATTTGTTTAAGTGTCTCCACA
>JAOQML010127988.1:0-17930 GCA_027568935.1 Erythroxylum urbanii | reverse complement strand
CTTCATTAATCATCAAGAATCAAATCCAAAGGTGAGTTTAGACATCAACTCAACATTCAACCAAATAAATCTCAACAACTATTTCAATTCTATACATGAATAAAATTGAAAACACGAAAATACTGTAGGGAACAAAATTCGGGACGGCGACAGTAGGAAACCTCTTATTTTGGGAAGTACTTCGTGTCAAGCTCTTCACCGTGTCTCTCTTTCTTTGTCTCCTTCAATCTCTCGATGTCACCCTAGGTTTTCTCTTGAAATCGAAAAAATGGAAACCTTTTCGCTAAACTCTCGGCTCTCTCTCTTCTCTTCTCTAGCTGTCACATCATATTCTATTTATATCTTCGAGACTCTAGGTCAAAGTCGGGGTCAAAATGGTCCAAATATTTGTCCAAAACTTAAGTTTTTCTGTCAGCCCGACGTAGTGCACGATTGTGGCCCTGCCTGTCATAATCGTGGCCTGAATTGACGCTCTGTGTCACAATCATGGCCTGTGTGCACGATCGTGGCCTGGCTGCTTCTAGTTCTTCCTCTTCTGTCACAATCATGGCCTGTGTGCAAGAACGTGGCCTATGCTTTTTAGCCCAAAAACTCTGTAACTCTTCCCGTTCTTCTCTGTTTACCCTACAACACTAGCAAACACACCAAGATACCTCAAAAATATTTAAGCTCAAAGATTCAAACTAACCCATAAAAACACTTAAACATAAAAACTAACCTAATTAAACCCTAAATGCATACTAAACACTTGAAATGACATTAAAATACTATGAAATCTAACCCTAAAACACAATACAAATCACAACTATCAATATTGTTATTGGTACAATGAAGATTTTTCTTTGTCAAGTCTTTGTAGAATATATAGATTGGATAGCTATGAAATTTTTCCACTAGATGTGTGCCTTTGAAGTCCTTTTATATGTAATTTGTCTTAAAATGTATGAACCTCAAATATGAAACACAAAACAGGTGCCAAATGAAATGCTAAAAAAGCATGACATGAAATAAAGAAGGTAACAAATGAAATGTAAGAGGAGAATCTTTATAAGGTAATCTAAACATGATGGGAAGCAAAAAATAAAATGCTTGTGGAGATGAGGGAAGTGTTTATGGATCTACTAGTAATGTGCTTAGCTCCTAATAGATGCATATTTGACCATATTTATACACCAATATTTTAAGTATTTTACTTGATATTTTGTAATTTTATTGTATTTTTTATACTAAATTTGCTCCAACTGCATTTATAGGTAATAATTGCCTCCATATATCAAAAAGAGAAGAATTCAGATAAAAACGTGTCATAAATCAAGGTTTTGAAGTAAAATTAAAGATATACAGTCATGTCTATGCTAGTGTACGTCTTTTAGCCTATGCAGAATTGCAAGTTTCAAAATTTTGGAATATATATGGTTTAGTACACATTTGTGTATCAGAACATGTATCTCCCAGAACCTTAAAATTTAATATAAAAAGTTGTGAGCAGAGGCCAATTGGAAAAAGTAAACTTTTGGATCCTATTCTAGACATGAAGAACATTTAAAAGGGACAGTATTAATCAGCGAAGTGTAAAATATGAAGAAATCTTCAAAAGATCCAATAGATTACAACATCAAACCTCAAACTTACAAGAACATTTGATAGAAGAGAAATGGAGATTTAGAATTATGAAATCTTTGTTTTCTATTCATTTTTCTTCCAGTTTATCTTTGATTTCATTCTCTATTATATGTAACTAAATTTTTTTAGTATCTAGGTGTGATAAACCCTAGTTTATGCTACAATATGTTTTGATTCTTTTATTGATCTAATGTGATTCAATTATGTGTTTTATATATGTTCTAATAGATCCAGAATATTAGTACATAATATGATTTCATAGCAGAGAGATTGAGAAAGCTTGTGTACGAATAGATCTATCATAATTAAAAGGATTTGACTGCAAAACTAAAGATAGATTGATATAAATCCTCTAGATTAGGGTCAAACCTAATAGCGGAATTCACAAATCGATAAAGCAATCCTAGAAACTTTAACCTAAATAATTTCAATTAATAAACCTATGCATTATTTGTTAGTAGTCTCGAGAGAGTTATTAGAATAAGATAGGAATATACACGGTCCAACAGTCAATAAAATAATTCCATGATAATAGGTTAATTATCTAATAGTTTTAGGGGGATTTATTACCTGGACACTAATTCTTGATATCGATTGTTTTCTAAGTAACTTCCTTTATTATTGTGTTCATTATTGTTTGCTACTTTATTTTAATTGTTTAATTATTATTTTTAATTAAAAATCAAAATCAAATCTGAAAGCCAGATAATAGAAGAAAGGTAATTCTTACTAATCATTGTCTTCATAGGATCAACTTGTACTTGTTTGAGCTAGCTACAGCTATGTCATGCACTTGTGGTTAATTCTATATTAACAAACTAAAATTTAGTTAATCAAGTTTTTGATGTCGTTGTCGGGATATTGATATTAGGAACACCTTATTTTATTTTTATTGTATCTTGTTGTATTCTTAGCTTATTCATTTAATTATCTTTTGAACTTCTCTACATTAGCAGTATGTTTGTGGTTTATGTTAGGGATTAAGGTTTAACGTCATCACCACAACTCACAATAAAAGGATGGAGTAGATAGTACTCTTATGGAAGCTACTATATGTCTTCACAATATGTAACATTACCATGTTGGAATGAGTAGTTTCCTCACTTGTTTTCAGAAGCTTAACTGATATCCATATTGTGTTGTGACATTTATGGAAGTAATAATTACAATAATGAATGTTAGAAACCAAATTTATATGTGGGAGCAACCCAGCATATATAACCAACCTCAAGGTGCATCATACAAGAATATGTATAATTCAGAGTGAAGCAAACCTTATGCCTATAGATGGAATGACTATACTTTAATTGAATAAGTACAACAAGATCAAAAATATGAAAGTATTATAAATAAACTAATAGAATCCCTTGCCAAGTGTGTAGCTAAGTTGACGTGAATTCGAGGCGAGATTTTCTTCATTTGGATATGATGAGCATAATACCTCATACTATCTGTGCTCCTTAACATCTCAAAGTGAAGAAGAGATGACGGTTAATTTCATGAATGAGTTTACATTTCAATAAAGGAGGTAATTGTTGCTTGCAAGGATATGATGGCTAATTTTATTGAAGAATCAAACATGAGACATCAGAAAATAAAGGCTCGTACACAAAATATGGTGAATTGGATTAGCCAGATGGTAGAGATATTATTTGATTAGATATAGGGGAGTTTGCCTAGCTACCGAAATAAATCTTAAAGAATATGGAATGAAAATCACTTTTAGGAGTGGAAACGAGCTTCCAGAAGAAGAAGAAGAAGCCTTTGTCTAAGAAAAGGAAGTAGAGAAGTGGCAAGAGGTCATTAAAGAAGATGAGCGAGAAACCTTTGTTCAAAAATAAGAAGAAGAAGAAGAATGGACGTCGTGCAGGAAGAATTGGCAGAGGAACCAAATAAGAAAACTACTTATGAGTTATTGGTAGCCACCTTAAGTATGGAGGGTTCCTATTTCCTCGAAGACAAACTGCTTGCATCAACAGAAGATTCAGGAAGTTTTATTATCTCTTATTTTATTAACAGTTTGTCATTAAAAAGAGCATTAATACAGTCTATAGGATTTATTAATTTGATAAATTATGCTCTTGTTATTATCTTTCAACATATGGCTTACTTACAGGCTACGAAATCACTATGTGGAGAAATGGGTGGAAGTAGGTCGCTGATCATAGATCCTAGACGATGGTAATGTGCAGGTACATTAAGCTAAAAATTTTAAGCAAGTGTTAAATGGGAATAAGTTTTATTTTAAATTTTATGTTATTTCTATTTTCATATTTCATATTCATTTTCTTTATTGTTTTTTATTTCCTTTTATCATTGTTTTTCTATGTCGCAAGGTTGTTAGTCTAATATTGGATGGATAATCCCAAAATTAGAAAATTGTCTTACTTAGGAGAGTACCAACTCCACTTTCTCGCTATTGCATTTGCGTATACTATGTAAATTAAGGATAATGTACAACTTTAAGTATGAAGAAGGGGTTAATGATGTTAATTATTTTCTTAATGATTTTAATGATTTTCTTCAGCTTATTATAATCTTAGTTATTAAATTTTATAAACTGACATCTTGTCTTAATTAAAATCTATCCATTAATAATGTATTTCATTATTGAATATTGCTTTGAATTATGATGCAAAAGTAAGATAGTTAGAATAAAATTGCTTTTATAAGTCATATTTTTAATAATCATTGAATTAATCAAGTTGAATGAAATTGTATATTATTTACACACATAAACCCCATCTTAGAATACAATTGCTTTTATAAGTTAAATTTTTAATAATTATTGGGGTTATATGGATTCATGCGTCATATGCATGACAATGCAACGGAAGTGTCAGAATCTAAAATTTGACTAATGACAACCCCAAAAATCTAGAAACACACATGCATGCATAGACAGACCATAAGAACATGATATTTAAACACTTGTACCTTTTGTTCTCCTCCTTTCTTGATTCTTCTCCTTGTTTAGGTTGTAGCAAACACAAAACCCTTCCTTGATCATCCAAGAACACACAAAGAGGAAGAAGAAGCAATATGTAAGGGTGGTTATAATACCAAACTTGATGAGTTCAAGTAGGTGTTCAAATAGAGAGATAGATCAAGAATATCTTGTATGCAATTAGATTTATGCAACAATTGCATAAATTACATAAAGAAGACTCAAGACCACTTCTCTTTCTCTCTAAAACTCTTTTAGACCCCTTATCCTCTCACTTGAGTGTGTAAGAGCTTGTTAAACCTCTTGTACATAAATGAAAAACTCACTTATATACATTTGTCATGCCTTCGGTCACGATCGTGGCCTATTTAAAACTAGCCATACACACTTTGTTTTTTATCCGATCTTTTATACATGTGACCTTTAAGTTTCTAATTGTTTTGGCCACCTGAATTAACTCGTAATCTGAACAAATCATGGATGGTTTCATGCCACTTGAATTAACTCTTAATTCAAGCAAATCATGAAAGGATTCATAATGCCAATTTACCAAAATATAAGTGGATTAACATACGAACTCTTTGATAGTTAATTCTCTGACTTACGAACATTTCTATAGATAATTACCGTGTAATTCATCCTTTCACCATACTATACCATACTTGGTTCGAAGTATGGGTTATGTTTCAACTCCCACTAGATTGACTACGTCACATCTATTCCAAGTGATGTTAGTTCTTGTCCTAGGATCTCATTACTCTATGTGTCATTGAAGACTCTCTTCATGTCATATAATTGCTCTAGCCAGAGACTCCTAAGTAATGACCCTGATAATAGGCCGTAGGTATCATCTCCTTCTATCAGGAGTGGTGAATCCTTTATTAGCTACCCAATTACTTTTGAATACCAATAGCTGTACCCAATCACCACCCTAAGAGTGACCTCGTCTTGAGGTAATAAGGAATGATGTCAAAGCACAGGATTAGTATCTAAGATATCCTTAAGTACCTCAAGTCTAAGGATATTTGCACCATTGCTATGATGAGATTAATCATTGACATTTGATAGATCATCCATATGACAATCTTATAGCGGGTCATCCGATGTACTTATTACTCTTTGTAAGCATCCACATGTTAACTCTAAAATATAAAATGTTTATAGTTTCTGAGATCCACTGCTTGATCAAATTAAGGAGTATAACATATGCTAGTCTATTTGGATTAATAATGTCCTGCCTTATTAATCCTATAACTAGGTATTATTTAGATACTAACATAATTGCACATGATAGGAATCTCATTATCATGATCTCATCATGATTTCCTTCTTACTATGTTTTGTATCATGGACTTCATTAATTCGATTTAAGATCAACATCAATTCATATATAAACGAATACCAAATTAATGAAAATTGCCTTTTGCTTTATTAATAAAAATAAAGTTTATATAAAAGTGTTAAAGGTGATTGCCTTTAGAGCACTACTTTAACAATCTCCCACTTGCACTAAAGTCAATCGCTTTTATATCTAATACCATAGGCGAGTACACTAGAATCAAATTTCATTTGAGGAAGTGGCTTAGTTAAAGGATCAGTGATTTTCTAATCTGTGGGCACTCTCACTATCTTCATATCACCTCTTTCAATTATCTCCCTGATCAGGTGATATTTGCTTAGACCTCTTATGAGACCTTGGTTCCTTGGCTTGAGCAATAGCCCCATTATTGTCACAGTACAATAGTATCGGATCTAAAATGCTCAGAACCACTCCAATTTTCATAACAAACTTCTTGATCCAAATAGCTTCTTTTATAGCTTTTGCAGCTGCAATGTACTCTGACTCGATTGTTGAATCTGTAGTCGTCTCTTGTTTTGAACTTTTCTAACTGACTACTCCACCATTTACTATGAAAACATAACCTGACTGGGGTTTGGAGTCATTCTGGTCATATTGAAAATTGGCATCTGTATGTCCGCTCACTACGAGATCTCCACTTCCATATATATCAAGAATATTAGTCTTTCTCAAGTGCTTTAGGATATTCTTGATAGCTATCTAGTGACACTTACTAGGATCCGATTGATTTCTACATGTAAAACTTAGAGCATATGGTATATCGGGTCTTGTATCTAATATACCGCACATGATTGATCTTATTATCGAAGCATACGGGATCATACTCATGCGAGTCCTCTCATCTTGCTTCTTGGGACACAAAGATTTTGAGAGTTTTATCCCATGAGTCATGGGAAGAAACCCTCTCTTGGACTGCTCCATGCTAAACCTCTTTAGAACTTTATCTATGTATGTCAACTGTGAAAGACCTAGCAACTTCTTTGATCTATCTCTATAAATCTTTATTCCCAACATATAAGTTGCTTCTCCAAGGTATTTCATAGAAAAAATCTAGGACAGCCAAATTTTGACTTATTGCAAACTTGAGACATCATTTCCTATTAGTAATATATCTTCTATATATGACACAAGGAATATGATATCACTCCCACTAACTTTGTTGTACACATAAGGTTCATCAGGATTTTGTGAGAAACTAAACTCTTTAATTGTCTCATCAAATCGGATGTTCCAACTCCTAGATGCTTGCTTCAATCCATAAATAGATTTCTGAAACTTGCATACCTTTTTGCCATCTTTGGATACGAAGCCCTCAGGTTGTATCATATACACATCCCCAACTAGGTTTATATTTAGGAAAGTTGTCTTCACATCCATTTGCCATATTTCATAATCAAATGAGTAATAATGACAATGAGTATTCTAATGGATTTAAGCATAGCTACGGGGCTAAATGTCTCATCATAGTCAACTCCTTATCTTTGACTATATCCTTTAGCAACTAGCCTCCCTTTATAGGTAATCATATTATCATCTATGTCGATTTTCTTCTTAAAAATCTACTTGCACCTTATGGGTTTTAGCCCTTAGGGTGGGTCAACCAAAGTCCATATGTGGTTTTCAAACATGGAATCTATTTCGAACTTCATGGCTTGAAGCCATTTTTTATATTATGAACTGTTCAGATCCACTTCATAAGTTGTAGGCTCATCGTCCTCTATGAGCAATACATCATTTTATTCACTTACGAGAAATTCATATCTCTCTTGAATATTGAGTATCCTACTTGACCTACAAATATTTTGTGTGTCAGAAGGTTCAATTGTTGTCTCATCTCCGTGAACAACAATTTTGGGATCAGGCAGTTGATCTGCATCTATTTGAGCATCTTAAACTTCATCAAGTTTAACTTTGCTCCCACTGTCTTCTCTTAGAAGAAACTTTTTTGCTAAAAAGACAACATGCTTTGAGAGAAAAATGTTTTACTCTAAAGCATTATAAGACTGATATCAATTGTTTCCTTAGGATATCCTATAAATAGACATTTATCAGATTTAGCTTCAAGCTTGTCTGATTGAATCCGCTTCACGTAAGCTGGACAACCCCAGACTTTCATATGAGAAAGATAAGGCCTTTGTTTAGTCTATATCTCATATGGAGTAACTTCAACTGCTTTTGGACGTACTCTATTTGTCACATAAATAGCAGTCTCAAGTGTATAACCCCAAAAGGATTTTGGTAGATTTGCTAAGCCCATCATTGACCTTACCATGTCCAGTAAGGTTCGGTTTCTCCTTTCAGTCACACCATTATGTTGTGGTATGTAAGGTGGAGTCTATTGTGATACAATCCTATTATCCCTGAGATAAGTTAGAAACTCCTCGTTTAAGTATTCACCACCTCGATCTAATAGAAGTGTCTTGATACTCCTACTGAGTTGTTTCTCTACTTCATATCTAAATTGTTTGAACATTTCAAATGCTTCAGACTTGTATCTCATTAGATACACATACCTATATCGTGAATAATCATCGATAAAGGTAATGAAGTACATAAAACACCTATGGCATAAATGGACATTGGACCATATACATCAAAATGTATTAGGTCTAATAACACATTCACTCGTTCACCTTTTCATTTAAAATGTTGTTTAGTCATCTTGCCTAACAAGCAAGGTTCATATGTGTTATATGATTCATAATCAAATGACCCTAAGCTACCACTCTTTTATAGCTTAGTCATGCGTTTCTCACTTATATGGCCAAGTGGACAATGCCACAAGTAAGATATGTTGTCTCCATTGCCTTCTTCTTGGCTACACCTCCCAGTGGCTTTATAGAATTCTTCTTCTTCTTTTGGTTCTTCTTTCGAGAACCAGAAGGAGAGTCCATCAGCATCACAGCCTTACTATCTTTCTCAACAATTTGCTTAGCTGTTTTGAGCAGATTAATTAGCTCAGGTATCGATGTGGATATTTAGTTCATCCGATAGTTAAGCACAAATTGTGAATAACTATCGGTCAAACCAGTCAAAATTAAGTCTATACTTAATTCATGATCTATTACGAAACCCAAACTGGCTAACCTGTCAATGTATCCATACATCTTCAATGCATACTGCACTAGAGATGATCCCTCAGCCATCTTAGAGCAAAAAAGCAACCTTGAGGTCTCGAACCTTTCAAACCGAGTTTGCTCATCAAACAGTTCCCTTAGATGGTAGACTATGGTATGAGCATCCATGGCCTCATACTGCTTTTGCAGTTCTAGTGACATAGAGGCTAGCATTATACAGCTAGCCAGCTCACTATCATCCAGTAACTTCTTGTAAGCTTTCTGATCCTCATCAGATGCATTGGCAGCAGGAAGATCAGGAAGTGGTTCATCTAGGACATATCCTGGTTTCTCAAATTTGAGAACAATTCTCAAATTTTGTAGCCAATCTAAGAAGTTAGGTCCCGTGAGTTTGTTGGAGTCTAATAGAGAGCGTAGGTTCACACTAAACGAAGACATCGTGGTGATTCAATAACCTAGAAGAACTAGAGAAAGTTTTAAAATGTACACTAATGCATATTGATAGGGACTTTAATCACATGCATTATGGCTCCCACTATTCTTATTCAAATCCATAGCCCTCACTATGAATTCAAGAAAACTTATAGTTTTCTTGATGAGTCGATATCCAATATTACCAAGAATGACCTTGGGTTTGCTAAACAAGCCACCTTAGGTCAATCGATATGTATCATTCATACCAATTGCGTTTAGTTATGCAACTATCGACTTGTGCCATCAACTGTTGATTTAACACACTCATTTGGTTATTAACTCTTGATTTGTATACATACCATGTATATTACCCAACTTTGCCTATATCCACGTTGACCTTAGGTTTGCCAAACAAATCAATGCTTCCAGTTATGAACAATCCATTAATCCAAAATTCTAATTTCCATAGTTTAAACATATTCGTATAGAGTGGGCTTAGGTTTGCCTAACAACTCAATTCTAAAAGAATTCTAGTTATTGCCATATTAATGAAAGACGTAAGTCCTAATATTTCGATTGAGGGATTTATTCTTTGGTCTCATTAATACTTGGATGATACTGCATATATATATCACATATATATATATTCAGATTATGGAAAACTTAATTAAATTGATTCTATGTCCATAACCACCCTTAAAATGCATCTAATGCATGTATCACACAAAGAAGGTTTAATTGAGGTTGTGACTTGACTATGCATCAAAAGTTCGTGATTTGATTCAACTTTTGAACTGAATTGGGTACTAGAGTTAGTCTCAGCTACTTCAAATTATGAATGTGATTCGATTAGGAACTCCTAAAATTCAATTATTTTGATGTCTAAATTAAATACTTTAATTCTAGTATATATGCCTTTTTCTAGTTACAATAGAAATGCTATGGTCTACTTAGATTAGTCCTAAATTAATCCATAGGGTTTCCAAAATTCTAGTACATCAATAAGTCTTCTATAATATCCCTAGTTCATCTCTAATTTATCTAAACAATTTCAGCACAAGCCAAAAATATCTTGACGGCCAAAATCATCAAGATAAATAAATTAACCTATTAGACACTAAAAAGACCGATTCAATGTTCAGAAAATTTTTGGAACCCTAATTTCAAGCACATGCACTAAGCATGCTACTAATATCAAAATAATACATTTCTTATCTCATAAAAACTTTATTAAGGTCTTATAATCGAAACAGATACACCATAAGTCATTAATTAAGTCAACTCCATCAACTTTCAAAAAGCTGACCAATATTGAGTTTGACTTGATTTATAAATTGAATCAAATTCAATTAATGCTGGAAAAATTCCTGATTCTTATACACATTCTAAATGTTCCTAATAAAAAATTATAGAAACTAATTCCTAGGAATTATTTATTAACTAAGTGGAATTAGCCAGCATATCACATGTCTATGACACTTGTCTTGTTACTTCTAACATTAGTCATACTCTACATCATGCATGCATAAGATAATCACTTTAACAAGTTTCATGCATCTCATACCCGTGTCAACATCTTATATTGCATATGCATGCATAAAATTCATTTAAATAATTTTTATAAAAATTAATATGGAATTTACAAGCATGCATATTCATCAGATTTCTAGAATTTCCCAGATCTTCATACATGCATCAAGATGAAACTAAATTTGAAATAAAATAGAAAATGACATTCAATTGCATCATCCTTTGATAGAAACATAATATAATACCTTATAAACATTTCTGTGAAATAAAATTACAAAAATAAGTTTTTTAGAATTATTACGTAATTTTCAAAATCAGCACATGCATTCAGTTTTTCATAAATTCCCAGAAACCAACATATGAATAGACTGGATATTAATTCGAAATAAAATAGAAAATGACATTCAATTGCAATTTTCTTTGACAGAAACATGATATAACACCTTATAAACATTTTTGTAAAAGAAAATTAGACAAAAAATTCTACAATTTATACAAATTATTTCAAATCAACATACTTGTTAGTCACAACCCAGTAAACACTTTGCATATGTTCAATACATCATCTAATACATGCATAAACTTTCTCTGATATCAGTGTTGGGGTTTTCATGGATTCAAGCATTACATGCATGAAAATGCAACAGAAGTGTAGGAATGTAAATTCCGACCATACAATAACCCCAAAAATCCAAAAACACACATGCATGTATAGACAGACCATAAGAACATGATATTTAAACATTTATACCTTTTATTCTTCTCCTTGTTTCGTTTGTAGCAAACACTAAATCCTTCCTTGATTATCAAAGAACATGCAAAGAGGAAGAAGAAGCAGTGTGTAAGGGTGGTTAGAGCACCAAACTTGACGAGTTCAAGTAGATGTTCAAATGGAGACATAGATCAAGAATATCTTGCATGGAATTAGATTTATGCAACAATTGCATAAATTACATACTCAAAACCACTTCTCTCTCTCTCTCTCTAAAACTCTTCTAGACCCCTTATCCTCTCACTTGAGTGTGTAAGAACTTGTTAGACCTCTTGTCTATAAATGAAGAACTAAATTATGTACATCTGTCATGCCTCCGATCACAATTGTGGTCTATAAGCCATGATCGTGGCCTACTTAATTGGCAACCTCGCCCTAGTCACGATCATGGCCACGATTATACCCTACTTAAAACCAGTCGTACATACTTTGTTTTCATCTGATCTTTTATGCGTGTGACCTTTAGGTTGCCAATTATTTTGGACACCTAAATTAACTCTTAATCTAAGCAAATCGTGGATGGTTTCATACCACTTGAATTAACTCTTAATTCAAGCAAATCATGAAAGGTTTCATGATGCCAATTTACCGAAATATAAGTGGATTAACACATGAACTCTTTGATAGTTAATTCTCCTATTTACGAACCTTTTCATAGATAATTACCGTGTAGTTTGTCCTTTCATTATACTATACCCCACTTGGTTTAGAGTATGGACTATGTGTCAACTCCCACTAGACTGACTACGTTACATCTAGTCTAAGTGATGTTAGTTCTTATCATGGGATCTCATTACTCTATGTGTCATTGAAGACTCTCTTCATAACATATAATTGCCCTGGCCAGAGACTCTTGAGCAATGGCTCCAATAAGAGGCTGTGGGTATCTTCTCCTTCTATCAGGAGTGGTGAATTCTTTATTGGCTACCCAGTTACCTTCGAATACCAATAGCTGTACCTAATCAGCACCCTAAGAGCGACCTCGTCTTGAGGTAATAAGGAATGATGTCAAAGCACAGGATTAGTATCCAAGATATCCTTAAGTACCTCAAGTCTGAGGATATTTGCACCATTGCTATGATGAGATTAATTATTGACATTTGATAGATCATCCATATGATAATCTCATAGCGGTTCATCCGATGTACTTACTACTCTTAGTAAGCATCCACATGTTAACTCTAAACATCTTATGCTTACAGTTTGTGAAATCCACTACTTAATCAAATCAAGGAGTATAACATTTGCTAGTCTATTTGGATTAATAATGTCCTATCTTATTAATCCTTTGACTATGGATTATTTAGATACTAACATAATTGCATATGATAGGAATCTCATTATCATGATCTCATCATGATTTCCTTCATGCTATGCTTTGTTTCATGGACTTCATTAATTCAATTTAAGATCGACATCAATTCATATATAAATGAATATCAAATTAATAAAAATTTCCTTTTGCTTTATTAATTAAAATAAAGTTTGCACAAAAATGCTAAAGATGATTGCATTTAGAGCACTACTCTAACAATAATCATTGAATTAATCAGCTTAAATGAAATTGCATATTGTTTACCCAAATAAACCTATCTTTTTCGTGAACTCTTAAGAGTAAGAGAAAATTTTTAAGCTCTTTTTATTTTTTCATGTGTGTTATCATGAATAGTTGAATGATTATAGAAATTACTTTTATTATACATATTAAGACCACGATTGTTAAATTAGAACCATTGAAATGATAAAAGCACTTAGATTCAATAACTTATTTTAGCATATTTCTTTGATAATTACTTTATTCATAATTTATCTTTATGAATAACCAATTTTGAGCCTTAGCCTTTGTCATTGATTATACCTAATTAATAGCATTTATCCTATTTTCTGTCAAGACTTTTTATTGTTTTAAACCCTAAAGGTTAGTTATATTACTTGCTTATTTGAAACTTGAAATTTCGAAAGGTCCAGTATCTCTTTAATAGTGGTACATGATAAATGTTCGAAATTATTTTGATAAAAAAGAGCATAGAACAAGAAAAGAAGAAAAATATATAGTACCGTTGGTTTTATAATGAATGGACCTGTATATTTGTGAACAAGTTTTATGTAATGTTTCTTTAGTAAATTTCCTTCCAAGCAACCCTTCTTATCATCCCAATCATACCTTATAGAGAACTCTGGATTTTTGTTTCTAGTTTACATAAGTGGTGGAGATATGATAAAATTGCAAGCCTATGTTAATAGTTCTACTATGCATTAATTTGAGAGTTTGATACTTTACAATATAAACACTTGAGTACATCGAGTAAAATCTTAGTGAAAGGTGTAAAGGTTATGCTTTTAATTTCAATGAGATTATTGATGTGATTACTATTAACATTGGCCTAGGAAATTAGTTTTAAGATAACTTGACTCCAGTTGTATATTAATTTGATGAATATGATATGTTGATTTACAGTATGAATGGACAGGTTAAGATTAATGAAAGATAGACGTTGTAAGATTTATAATTTTGATTATGATTTGCTTAAGGACAAGAAAAAGCTTAGGTATGAGGATGTCTGATAGAAGCATATTTGATAATATTTATACACCCATATTTGATGTATTTTTCTTGATATTTTGTAATTTTGTTATATATTTGGTACTTAATTCGCTTCAAGTGCATTTATAGATTATAATTTCCTTCATGGACAAAATAGAGAGGAATTTGGGTGAAATATTGGTATAAAATGAAGAATTGAAACAATTAGGAGATACACGACTGTGTATGTGGCTATTTAAGTCTTTCAAAACCTATAAAGTCATAATTTTAATTGTTTGTAGAGATACATGTTTGATACACGACCATTTATCAAACCGTATATCTCCCATAACCCTAAAATTTACTATAAAAAGATGTGAGCAGAAGCCAATTAAGGAGAGTAGACTTTTTGAATCAATTCTAGACGTAAAGAACATTTAGAAAAGACGATATTGATCCAATAACATGGAGAATGTGAAGAAATCATCAAAAGATTCAATAGATTACAACATCAAACTTCAAATTTGCAAGAACATTCGATAGAAGATAAAGGGAGATTTAGAATTATGAGCTCTTTGTTTTCTATTTGTTTTTCTTCCTGTTTATCTTTGATTTCATTTTCTATTATATGTAATTAAATTCCTTTTAGTGTCTAAGTGTGATGAACCCTAGTTTATGCTATAATATGTTTTAATTCTTTTACATAATGCAATTGCTTTAACTGATCCATTATGATTCAATTATGTGTTATATATATGTTCTAATATATCCATAATACTAATACATAATCTAATTTCATAGCATAAAGATTGAGAAATCCTATGTATGAAAGATCTACCATAATTGAAAGGAGTTAATTGCAAACCTAGAGATAACTCAACATAAATCCTCTATATTATAGTCAAATCTAGTAGCAGAATTCACAAACCGATAACGCAATCCTACAAACTTTAACCTAAGTGATTTCAGTTAATAAACATATGGATTAATTGTGTAATATCCCATTACTCATGTTAGGGCTAGAATAGTAATTTATGAGAATTTTCTATGAAATTAGGAAAATGCACATCATGCATAAGTTAATTGTGACATACACATTTATTTTGCACATTCATATGATTGTACATGCATTCATTGGCATTTCTGGGTAAATTGGTTTATAAATGAAAATTGTTGATTAATTTGGAGTGTATTAAATGTGATTTGGCAATTTTTGTACATTTCAGGTATTTTGAAATTTTTGGTGAATTATTTGAGTTGAAAATTTATTTGGTGATAATAATTATTATTTCGGACTTTTCAGTGAATTTTAGAAAATTTTGAAAATTTTGGGGTATTTTGGACTAATTATAATTGTGACAAATGGCTTGTATGTATGGTGACATGTGGCACTAATGTATAAGTGACAAAAGGCTTGTTTGTGTGATGACAAGTGTAAGGCATGCAAACCTACACGCAGTGTGTGTTTACGTGTGGTTTATGCTGGGATTAGGAAAAGATCACTATAGCTTATGTTCTTCACTGTTTTCTTCACCAAATAGCTATTGAATGTGCCTTTGTATTATTGAGTTACTCTCTGAAATTTACAGCTGAACCTAGTAAATAGTTTTGCTGATGTTTAGTTTCTGGTGTAAATATGTACATTCATGCATGGGTTTGGAAATTAATGAGTATATATATGTTTTGTCCTGTTTGAGAGAGAAAAACTAAAAATGGATATTTTGTTCCTGCAAAGTTGCTTAAGAAATCAGATGGTGTAAGATACTGTTGAGTTGAGTTGGAGTTAAATGAATCATTGAAGTTGTGCTTAAAAAAAAAAAAGGGTGTTCTGTTATCTTTTGGGAAGCTCACATACATAGTTAATCATCACTATTGATGCATGAAAATGTCCGTATTAACAGAGGTAAGTTGATTGAGTTTGGATTTAAGGGAACGAGCTTAAGTAATGTGGTGTTTGGGGAACTATGATGCTAATGTAAAGTTTAAATTGAAATGAGCTTCTGCTTATAATGAATAAGTCGGAAAAATTGAAAAGTGTTGGAAACTGAGTTTACCCAAAATGTACTCTGTTTTTGGTGTTTAATTGTGTCTGTTATGTATGAAGTTAGGTGTTTAAGTGTGAATTCTGGATTTTTTGACTTATGTATGTTGATGAGCTAAAGATAAGTTAGAATGGGTTTAAGTGATCTTTTGAATTAATTGGTGTGGTCATTAACATAGACAAAAAATAATTTTACAAAAGTGAGAAGTGGAAAATGTGGAGCTTAGGTTTTTGGATGTTTGATGTCTAGAGTTTTTTTTTGCATTGCCATAAATTTATAATAAGTATAAGAAGTGTTTAAATTGGGAATAACAAACAGAGAAGGAGTATGAAAGATTCTGGAAATTTTATGTTAAAAAAATGACGGTAGAGAGAGAATGAAAATGTGGCATTTTGGATTTATAAGTTTTGAAATGTAAAGTTGATTCTGATGTATTTGGAGATTGTATTTGGAAATGGAAATGCTGAATAGATGAGTTTTGAAGTGAAGGAGATTGGAAATGAAAAAAAAAGGGGAAGAAGAGTGAAGAAAATTTGTTGTTTACGTTAAAGAAGAAAAATTGGGTTTGGGAAGAAGACGGAGAATTGAGTGCTAGAGGGAGAGAAGGTCGTGGTTGCATGTGTAAGTTTATGAACAAAGTATTTCATTGAACAACCCTAAGTTTTTTAGCTATAACTTATTCATCCAAACTCAAAATGACTTGAAACTTAGACTAATGGATTCCTAAGGCATTTTTCTTTTCCTCCATAAAAATTTAGAGTTATCTGAATTGATTTGAAAGTGATTGATAGGATGAAAGTATGGAAGTCTGCTGGAATGTTATGAATTGGAAAATTTTCATGATCATGCTTCGGTTTCCTAATTATAATTTGAGCTGTAGATATCTGAATGAGTTTATTTTTTATTCATATTAAACTAGAGACATATTTCTACAACTTTTGTGAAGAAGTCTACTTTTAATTCTGTCTTTATGATTTTCAAAATTGACATGTAATTGAGTCTCATCTTAGGCTGTAGCACCACCAGGGACAAAAATCTTATCCTGGGGTTGTTGAATAAACTGTATTGATGTGGCCGAATTAGGCTGAGTTGTCTTCACCAAAGTTTTAGTTTATTCTCTTAGCTTTAAATTGGTATAAAGTTTGTAATTTTTGGATATCTGAGCTGAAAGATATGAGTTGTACAATTAGAGGGTATGATCATGTACTAGCCAAAAGTTCAAATGTGCACATTCTGTGGTATTTTGTGCATAACTCATTGAATACTGAATCACATTGGATGATCTTGGAGTCATTAGAAACTTAAGACACTGAAGCCCAACTTTTTAGAAGGAAGTTTTGTCTAATATTGTCATTTACCCTATCAGATTAATTATGCAAAGTTGACCCGAAATCATATGGGTAGAAAATCTGAAGTAGCCAATTAGGTTATGATATTGATTTCACATTGTTTTATTTTGGTCCAAATTTTAAGTACCAAATAATATTAATGAGGGCTTTGATATCTGATCAATTTGGTGATGATAATTACAATAAGATACCCGGATTTGTCATTGAACATGCATTGTGCATACTTTCTATACATTAAAAAAAATGTGATATTTGTGAATGTGTTGTGTATGTTTTAGAGGAGCACATCGGA
>JAOQML010127984.1:0-17931 GCA_027568935.1 Erythroxylum urbanii | reverse complement strand
ACTCTTTTGGCCATAACTTCATCGTCTGACCTCCAAATGAAGTGATTATTGAACCAATAGATTCCTAACCCATTTTTCCATCCCTCTAAAGTAAATTTGGCAGCCTTTGGTGTTGATTTGAAAAAGATTAATGGAAAGAAAGTGAGGGAATCAATTGAAGTAGCATGACTTAGTTATGAGCATACTTTGGCTTTTAAACATATCTTGATCTGCATAATAGGAAACCTTTGGAATGTAAAAAGAATGAAGATGAACTGACGATGGAAAATGAGAGTTTATGGAAATAACCCTACATGGTAATACACACGCTCATGCATTTATGATTTTTTGATAGTTGGGTTCCAGAAACTGGGTCCAGCACCAGTGTTGTAGTTAATTGATGTTTTAACTCCTCAAAACTCCTCTAACTTTCATCGTTCCATTTAAAAAGCACATTCTTCCTCAAAAGTTCTGTCAAAGGGGTTAAGAACAATGAAAATCTCTCAACAAACCTTTGGTAATATCTGATTAATCCTAAGAAACTCCAGTCTTATAAACATTCTTTGGAGTTTCCCAATTCATAACTGTCTCTATCTTCTTTGGTTCCACCTGTATGCCTTGTCTAGCTACTATATGACCTGAAAACACTACTTGATCAAACTCAAATTTACATTTATTGAATTTGGCATGTAACTATTTCTCTCTCATAATCTATAGAACTTACCTCAAGTGCTGAGTATGTTCCTCTCTACTCTTCAAATACACCAAAATGTCATTTATAAACACGATCATAAAACGATCCAGGTAAGGTTGAAACACCTTATTCATTAAAGCCATAAATGTAGCTGGGGCATTAGTTAACCCAAACAGCATTACTAAAAATTCAAAGTGCCTATATCTGCTCCTAAATGCACTTTTCAGTACATCAGCCTCTGCTATTTTCAACTGATAGTACCCATATCTCAAATCTAACTTAGTGAACACCTGAGATCCTTACAATTGATCAAGAAAATCATCAATTCTAGACAACAGGTACTTGTTCTTCACTGTTACCCAATTCAGTTTCCTATAATTGATACACAATCTTAGAGTCCCATCTTTCTTTTTCACAATCAAAAGTCGGTCTACCCATAGTGATAAAGTGGGTCTGATGAACCCTTTTCCAGCAACTCCTACAACTGAGTTTCAAGTTCCTTCAGTTCCACAAGTTTCATCCTATATGGAGGAATAGATATAAGAGTGGCACCTGGATCTAAGTCGGTTGTAAACTTTGTTTCCCTATCTAGAGGTAAACTAGATAATTCTGTGAAAAACACATCTAGAAATTTCTTAACAATAGGAATATCTTGTACCATCCGCTCAGTGCGATTATCAACTATGTGGGCCAGATAAGCCCACATCCACCTTTGATCAATATCAGTACATTCATGAATGAAATTAATCTGGCTAACACTACTAGACTAACACCTCAAAATAATGCTCTCGGTTGATTAGGAGATTTTAGTGTTAACTCCTTAGTGTAGCAGTTCATGATAGTCCTATGAGCAATGAGCCAATCTATGCCTAAAATAATATCTATCTCCTTTAATTGCAATACAATTAGATCTGTTTCTAAATCTGCTTAATCAGTTCAAATCAAACACCTTTTATAGACTTCACCAATTCCTATAGTACTAGCTATCTGTGTACTCATCTCTAAACCACATTTCAACAATTCTCTATCACAATGCAGTCTATAGACGTATGAGCATATATCAGTGGGAGTAGGGTGTGACAAGTTTTGGCATCAGAGTATAGTTTGGCATCTATAGAATTTATGGATCTGAAGCAGGGCAAGCACTCTGTGGTAGAGTGCGAAATATGGTTTAATGAGGAATTGAGGTATGCTACTACTTTGATTCCTACTGAGGAAGAAAAGTGTAGAAGGTTCAAAGATGAGCTGTATATAGAAACCTGGATAAGGTTAGCCATTTCTATTTTGGGTAGTTTTACGAAACTATGAGTTGCCTCTATCCGAGTTGAGCAGTTGTTGAAAGATGGTCAGGTAGAATACAGACAAGAGTCTAGAATGAAGAGACCTAGTGAATCCTAGGTTGATTCTGGCAAGACCCAATATTCTATGACATTTGTTATTAAATCCTAATACCACATATCAATTATTTCTACTGCCATTTCGTGGCATCTTTCTTAGTCAAAAAATACTTATAATTTCATAAATTTTCTAAATTTTCACCAAAATTCTAAATCAATAATTATACTCACCAAATCAATTTTCAAGACAGAATATTCACTATTCACATCATAATCATTTAAGAATCATTTATACCCTGGAAATATGTCAAATAAGTGCATAAACAGTCATTTTAATGTGTACTGAAAAATCAAATTCATGTACGTGTATGCTAATATTATGCATGAGCTTGAAATGCATTTCCTAATTTCTCATTACTATTTCTCATTTATAGAAATCTAAGGTTCTAACCCTTAGTATGGGAAAACGGGATACTATAATATGTAATTGCCATAAGAACCTATGTGCAAACTAGTTAGAAGGAAATGAACCATAGACAGTTTTAAAACAAGGTTACTTGTCTAGATGGGGTAATCTCTGAGATTGTTTATGACATAAAGGAGCCAATTTTGTTAAGGGATATAGTTAAAACATACAATCCTAGTTTGACTTCTTTTTGGAGAGCCTAATCTCTAAAAGTCTATCTCATCCTCTGATGTAATCTAAGAGGTTTTAGTGGGATTTTATTATGTATAAAAATAATACAACTATTAGTATGGATGGATAGTGTAACAATACTTGTAACCATTTTGTTAGGGAGAAATGAAGATTAATTAGTTATGTATCTCTCCTCTTGCTCTAAAGTTCTCTGCCTTATCTCTTCCACTAGATTCTTTTCTCTCCTTGTCTCTTATGTTCTTCATTTTTATTTATAAAAAATGGTATCAGAGAAGTAGATTTTGCATGGAATAGATGAAAACATGAAAAGCATGATGGAAGCACATATTAGGAACGAGAAAACGTTTCTAGAAGCTTAAAACAAAAATAAAAAAAGGAGAATGACCTGCTACAACTTAAAACTATGATGGTACAATTCATGCAGCTAAAAGGAGTAGAACTGGGAGCAACTATGCTATCTACTTCAGAATCGAAGATTCATGGTCAGTCTTCTCTACCCGAATGTATAACTGGGCAAAATGTTAATGAAATTAAAAGCCCTTTTAGCCCTGTATGTTAGGGAAATGGCCTGGTGCTTATGTCATCCCTTTCGTCGATAATGCTGCAAGCACCAGATGAGAAGGGTAAAGGCAATTTTATGATGGATTCCCTTATGATTGGACTCTCATTTGTTGTTTTTTAGATAATTGATGCCCTAGTTAAGCATATTAAACTCTTAATTCAAAATCAAGATGAGATTATCAAAGTTAGTTGACTCTCTGAACCATACAAAGGTATGTTGGACTGCTTTTCTAAGATCATCAAGGATGAGGGTGTAATTGCTCTTTGGAGAGGTAGAATTGTAAACATTATAAGATATTTTCCCACCTAGGCCAGCAACTGTGCATTCAAGACTATTTTAAAAGGATGTTTAACTTTAGAGAAGGCAAGGCTGACTACTAGAAATGGGTTACTGGGAATTTAGCATTAGGTGACTTGCTGGTGCTTCATCCCTTCTTTTTATTTATAAATTAGACCATACCAGAACACGTTTGGCGAATGATACAAAGGTTATCAAAAAGGGTGATGAAAAGCAGTTCATTTTATAACTGTTTCTTTTTTATTGATTCTGTAAACCTCATTAACCTTGGGGATAAGGTTTTCTAAAAGAGAAGTGATTGTTACGTATAAAAATAATATAGCCATTACACAACTTTATTGCCATAGGTGGTGATCACAAGGTTACATATGCTAAGTTTTAATATTTATTAACCTTGGTAAATTCCGCAAGTGCACAGGTCGTTTGCGTATTACCTAAGGTATCAATCCTAAGAGGAAGGCTAAACTAGTCCTAAAATTTAAGGTCGTACTAAATTGCAATAATTCAAAACAAATAGACTAATGCAGAAAATAAACTAATCAAATAATTAATTTCAAGATTTGAGTTGCAAAAATCTAAATAAGATAACAAGTCACACAGACCAATCCCAAAACAACCTAGAAACTATCAAGTGAGAGAAAGAGAGTTTTAAACCAAAATTAAAGAAACCTAATCAATTGTGCAGTTATCGAATTAATGGGTCTAGACGATCCTATGGTGAATTACTCTCTCTCAAGTTATAATTCTTAACCCTAATTGATAATCCTTAATTTAAATTATAGAATTGTGATCTCTCGACTCACAATTTACCCAACAAATAAATTAATTATAAACTTTGTCTAATAACCTTTTGGGAACCTATGCTCAATCTCTCGTTACACAATTCTACCAGTTCGATTCAATTTTCTATCTATTAAACCACCTAATTTGATTATTTTCACTCAGCTTACCCTCTCAGTCTATTGCCAAGTTATTAAGAAAAGAATTAAATCACAATTAAATCGATAAAAAACACAATCAATCAAACTTTATTAATCTCAAAAATCAAAATCCCAAAGTTAAGTATAAACAAAAACTCAACATTCAACACAACATATTCTCAAGACCTATTTCAATTCTATACATTAATAAAATTGAAATAACTAGAAAATACGTCAAGAACGGAATTACGGAGGCAGCGACAGTGGAAAACCACCTTTTCTGGGAAGTACGCTGCGTCAAGCTTCTTCTATATGTTTCTCTTCCTTTGGCTCCTTTCTCAATCTCTCGATTTCTCTCTAGGTTTTTTGAAAATTGGCTAACATGAAAGCTCTCTTTTTTTAGACTCACCAAGGCTCCTACACCTGTCTCATAATGATCTATTTATACTTTGGACGCTCTAGGCCAAAGTTAGGGTGGAAACAGACCGAAAAATCTTACAAACTCAAGTTTTTGCTTCAGCCCGATATAGGCCACGATCGTGGCAGGCACCTTTCGATCACGATCGTGGCCTAATGTGCATGATCGTGACCCAATGTTCACGATCGTGGCCTGAATATAAGCTCTCTATCACGATCGTGCCTCATGTGCACGATCGCAGCGGCTTGGCTGCTCTAGCTCATCCCTCTCTGTCATGATCATGACCTGCTGTGTCACGATCGTGGGCTATGTTTTTGGCCTGAAACTCTTTGTAACTTCTCCGTCCTTTGCCGTTACCCTAAAACACTAACAAACACATCAAGGTATCTCAAAAATATAACAATTAAGCTCAAAGACTCAAACTAACCTATAAAAACATATAAACACATAAACTAACATAATTAAACCATAAATACACACTCAAAACTCAAATTCACACTAAATACCTTACAAATTAAACCCTAAAATACATTGCAATGACAACTATCAACATCCCCACACGCTTGTCCTCAAGCAAACAAAACAACAAGCATAACAAACACATCAAACATGAAGCACAAAATGAAAAAATGAGACAATAGCTACAACTTCATGAAATAAGTTTAATCTTGAACATAATCTGGCAAGTTATATCCAACCATTAACCGGAAAAATCTACGTCTAACGACTTTAAACTAAATATACAAGTTAATTGAGATCTAAGTGCTAATTCAATTACCCTTTTCAATTGTACACACACATTAATAATTCCTTGGTCCTTCAGGCTCTGTAACTATTCCTAAGTATATTTTTATGAAAATTCAAGCTTATTACAAGTTCGGTAGGTTTTTATTAAGAACACACTTTTTTATCATTTAATTTTAAACCACAGACTTAGTCTTTTACTCAGAGGCAAACATTGGTGATAAATGTCGATCTGGTTACTTGACTAAGTCATTTATTAACAGCTTAGTTGAAAAATCATTATAGCCTTTTGATGCGAAGACACACATTTATGGTTCATGTTGATCTGGTTACTCAATTATTATCACATTTTCAACTGGCTACTAGCTCTATTCATAACCCGAAAGTCAGTGGAATAGTAATTTATTAACAAAACATTTTTATGCTTACCTTGTTATTTTTAGCTCTTCGTTTTCATGAAAAAAAACTATTTAAGCTACTTTAGTTCAAGGGTCTCAAATTATGAATGAATGTGATAACCTAGAGGGTGCTAAATTTCACGAAGTCCTAATTAAGCTGTATATTTATCCAAATACCCTAATTCACTAATTTTGCGAGCCAATGATCATTCACAACCTACTAGACTATGTTCAAAATTAAACAAATTTCACTCATCTAAGCCATTGAAATATTCAAATAATTCACAAAATGTAACCTAATAATAATCATAAAGTATGCAAAAATCACATTGAAAAGCAAAAAACACAGAATCCCTCCCCACATTTGAACAACACATTGTCCTCAACGTGAGAAGAAGGCACACATCATATAAGATAAGTATCAACAAAATAGGAATTAAAGTGATAGAAAACAAATAAAAATAAACATAAAAACAAAATAAAACTGAAGGCTAATTTGGGTTAGGTATAAATCCTAAGGAGATGGAGGTGGTGATGGTGTCGGAGGCAAAAATTGAACGCCCTGAGACTCAAAATACTGGTGGATCCATCAGATATCCTAGCCCTAGCATCATTGTGTGCGTCCCCTCTCTGCAAGTGTCTTGTTAGTCTCAGTGATTGCATCCAAAACTTTCTTCCAAACTTGTTCTTCTTCCTCCTCTTCCTGGGAGTCTTCACTAGTGGATTCCTCTTGTGCCTACAGAGGTGGTGCTGAGCTTGAACTCGCCTAACTTGCCTTGATTTGAACATGTGTCTTTTGGCTGATATCCCTAAGTTCCATGTTTATGGAATGAATGATCTCTGCTCAAAATAAGTGATGATGGTTAAGGAAGTCAGGGAGGTGAACTATTAACTTCCTCCATTCCACACCAAAATGTTCTGCAATGGCAAACACTATGTAGCCCATTTCGAGATGGTTGCTCCGCTTGTGCAAAGTTGCAGTAATGGCATTTAGTACATGGGCGGATGTGCATACTAGAATACTGTGGTCCATGCACCATAAAATAAAGAGTTCCTTGGTGGATCACTTATTGGTTTTATCAAAAACTAGTTGACACATAAATTTGTACACCAATAAGTGTTCATATGACTGTATGATGTTGTGGTGGGCATTCTTTGCATTGAATTGCTCAATTATAGTAAGCTCATGCCAATATTAGGAAGGACGGAAGTCATCATATTGATTGATGATGGTGGACTCAGGGAATCCACACATTTCGCACATGATTCCATTAAATTCTTATGGTCGTCCTCCTAATCTAAATCATAATTCTTTTATATTCTTAGGGTCCAAAGTCAAGGAAGTGAAAAATTCTAGTGTAAGCTCCTCATAGACAATGAATTGAAACCAAATAAATTGAGCCCACTGGATCCTCTTAGCTCTGTTTTCTACCCATTCATACAAATCTAGCCTATCTTTAAAGTCAAAATACTTGGGAGCTACAATTTTTCTGTACTGAAGGGAACGAAAGTGAGTACCTTCCTCCTTCTTGTAAATTAGGAAGGGTGCTCCAAAATTCGTTGCTCAGTTTCTTCGTCCCTGTCTCGCAACTTGTTATCATCCATGTGGTTCCCGTCGGGCTTATTGTTTAATGCATGGCATGATTGGGTATAGAAATTAGGATGAATTTAGAGGTTGAATAATTCTAGAGAGATGTAAGAGTGTTTGGAAGCCTAATTTCTAGAGAGATAAACTAAAAATGAAAGTGAAAGTGAAAGTAAAGTTAGAACTGAATATATAAGTGGCAAAAAGGGTAAAATGGTAAAGTTGTTTTTAAAAAGTACATTATCCCCCTTTCCTTCCTAGTCACAGGCCATGATCGTGTCCTACTATTCCACGATTGTGACATGCAAGTTACCACCTAGCGCACACTCAATCATGGGCCATGATCGTGACCTGCTAGGCCACGGTTATAACCAACGGCTATACACTCACTCCAAATTCCTTCTTTTTTTTCCAATTTGTTTCAATTTCACTTCCCACCCCTTGTTCGCCTCTCTTTTTATGCTTGAACATCTTCCACATAATTTCCGAAGTCTGATTCCTTTTTCAATTTTATTCAAAAAAATGAACTTAACTAAAAAATTTCAAACTTTCGAACAAAATTAACAAAGAACTACTTTTCCATGGGTTGCCTCCTATGTAACGCTTCTTTTAATGTCTGTAGCTTGACGCTCCTTTAAGCTTATGGTGGTTGGAATGAATGGTTTGATGATAGCGTCTTCATTAGTCTCAAAGTTTGAACTTAAGCTACCATACTATAGTTACCATCATCCTTACAATTTTCCTTTCCTTGCCTTCTCCTTCAGGAGCCCTTCTTCCTGAAAGCATTACTAGGATCTGCTATGTCCTCCCATTTGCCTCGAGGTTCAAGTTCTTTGAGATCCACTAGAGGTGAAGGAGCTCCTAATGGACACCTTGAATGTTAATTTCTCCTTCACTATTCGCATAGTTAATTCACCCCTAATAACATCAATAATTGATGGCACAGTGGCCAAGAATGGTCATCCAAGAATTATCAGGGTGTCCTCATCTTTGATAATGTCCAAAATGTAGAAGTTCGTGGGAAAGATAAATTTACCAACTTTTACAAGCACATCTTGTAAATTCCTATTGGTCTATGTGATGTTCTATTAGCCGTCTTAACTAAAAACTTAGTAGGCACTAACTCTCTTAACCCCAATTTTAGACTAAAGGTGTAGGGCATCATATATATGCTCGTGCCTAAATCCACAAATTCCCTATTTATAATGATCCTATTAATACTACAGGGGATGAAAAAGTCTCTTGGGTCCTCTTTCTTCATAGCTATGTTGGCGTCATTTTCTAGTGGTCGCTTCTTAACCTTCTTCTTGATGGACTACTGTAATTTGACCTTTGTCTGTACTAGTTCCATCACATCCTCGACCTTATTTTGCTTAGTCTCTCTTAATTTTTTCACTTCCCTTTTTACATATAACTCTCGCTACTGCGTAATAGGGAATGGAAATACACATCGAGTTGCATTGAATGATTCGATCATAGGCTCAGTCGAAAAGCTTCTTTAACCACTTGACCTTCTCTTTTATCCTTCACCTTCTCCAGCTCCTCATCTTGAGTTTGAATAATGACCATGATTCGCACCTTCGAATTGGACTCGATGTTGCTTAGAAAAGTTCCAGTATTTTGAGTCGACATTGCCTCCGCTATTTGTGATTTACCTAACTCTTCATCTTCCTCTCGTCGAGCTTTCCTAAAGGTTCATTATATTCTTGTGATATCTAAATCTATTGTCTCTGTTGCATGACTCGAACCTCTCGTGACTCTTGTGTTCATGCAAGAACATGCTTCTTAAAATGAATGAAAGAAATGAAAACAAAAATTAAAAACTAATTTAACGCCTCAAACTATAAAACTAAATTGACCTCATGGCAACGGCGCCAAAAGCTTAATCGCAAGGTTACACACGCTTAGTTTCAATATTTATTAACCTTGGTAAATTCCACAAGCACACGCATCGTTCACATACTACCTAAGGTATTGATCCCACGAGGAAGGCCAAACTAGTCCTAAAATCTAAGGTCGTACTAAACTGTAATAATTAAAAATAAATAAACTAATGCGGAAAATAAACAAATCAAACAATTAATTTCAAGATTTGAGTTGTAGAAATCTAAATAAGATAACAAGTCACACAAACCAATCCCAAACCAACCTAGAAACTATCAAATGAGAGAAAGGGAGTTTTAATTCGAAATTAAAGAAAACCTAATCAATTGTGCAATTATTGAATAAATGGATCTAGATAGTCCTAGGGTGAATTACTCTCTCTTGAGTTATAATTCTTAGCCCTAATTGATAATTCCTAATTTAAATTATGGAATTTTGATCTCTCCACTCACAATTTACCTAAAACCTAAATTAGTTCTAAAATTTGTCTATTAACCTACCGGGAACCTATGCTCGATCTCTCGCTACACAATTTTACCAGTTGGATTCAATTCTCTATCTATCGAACCACCTAACTCTTAGTCTATTGCCAAGTTATTAAAAGCATAATTAAATCATAATTGAATCGATAGAAAACACAATCAATCAAACTTTATTAATCTCAAAAATCAAAATCCCAAAGGTGAGTATACATAAAAACTCAACATTCAACATAAGCTATTCTCAACACCTATTTCAATTCTATACATGAATAAAATTGAAATAACCAAAAAATACGTCGAGAATGGAATTGCGAAGGCAGGGACAGTAGGAAACCACCTGTTCTAGGAAGTACGTCGTGTCAAGCTTCTTCTCTGCGTTTATCTTCCTTTGTCTCCTTTCTCAATCTCTCGATTTCTCTCTAGGCTTTTTCGAAATTGGATAACATGAAAGCTCTCTTTTTTTAGACTCGCCAAGGCTCCTGTATCTGTCTCATAATGATTTATTTATGCTTTGGACGCTCTAGATCAAATTTGGGGTCAAAACGGACCGAAAAGTCTTACAAAATTTGAGTTTTTGCTTCAACTCGACGTAAGCCATGATCGTGGCCAGCGCCTAAACCTTTCTATCACAATCATGGCCTAATTTGCATGATCGTGGCCTAAATGTAAGCTCTTTATCATGACTGTGCCCCATGTGTACGATCGTGGCCTGGCTGCTCTGGCTCATCTCTCTCTATAACGATCGTGGCCTACTGTGCCATGATCGTGGGCTATGTCTTTAGCCTGAAACTCTTCACAACTTTTCCGTTTTTTGCCGTTTACCCTGAAACACTAACAAACATATCAAGGTACCTCAAGAATTTAACAATTAAGCTCAAAGACTCATACTAACCTATAGAAACATGTAAACAGGTAAACTAACACAATTAAACCGTAAATACACACTCAACACTCAAATTCACACTCAACACTCAAATTCACACTAAATGCCTAACAAATTAAACCCTAAAACACAATGCAAATGACAACTATCAGGTGGATAGTATAACAATACTTGTAACCATTTTGTTAGGTAGAAATAAAGATGAATTAGTTTTGCATCTCTCCTCTCTCTCTAATGTTCTCTACCTTATCTCTTCCTCTAGACTCTTCTCTTTTCTTCTCTCTTATGTTCTTCATTTTTATTTATAATATATTCTGAGTATCGATGTGAAGTTATTCCCCTGAGGTCTCTTTTGTATACTTCTAACATTTTATCAATCAATTCCTTTTAATTTTTTTTAAAATGTGATAAAGGTGCATCATTGTGGAGTTTCCTCAAAGAAACACTTTTATGGAGCTTCCTCATCTGCCTACTAGCCTTCCATATTACTATATTCCTCTCTTCCTTCATGCTGTAATTCAAATACTGCTTCTAAAGCTCAAGATCTTGATCTCTAACCTCAGTTTTTATTGCCTTTCAAGTTAGTTGCAGTTAGTTATTAATTCCTACTTCTTCCTTCAACTTACCTATTCTTCTCCTTTTCCCATTCCTATCCATTTACTCAATATTTTAGCTTCTTTTCAATTCTTGTCTTCATCCTCATTCTACTCCAGAGGTCATTTTTTCTAGTAAGTCATTCTTTTACCCTACAATGTCTTGTTAAAATATCATCTTTAGACCATTTCCTGCCTCTAGAAAAAATTCACTCTCATTTAGGCCCTCCAACTTTTGTTGTTCAAATTACTCCCCGATTACCTACCCCTACCCCTTTGCTTCATTAAAATGATATTCCCATATCCACCACTTCAGCTTCATCTTGTAACCCTACTACTTCTCTTAATGGTAAGTGTACTTATGTTCAAGTTATTGGTAATTTGAACCTTGAAGACAAATTCTCATATTTTCCACCTAGCATCACCTCTGAACACCAAATTGTTTCACCTCCCATATCCATTCTCCAAGCTAGAGTATAGAAATAGATGGCTAATATTATTGGATTCTTTTTAAAGAAAAAGGGTTTTGGAAAAAAAGGGTACCTTTTCCTGTTATAAAATCATGGGCAACTAACAATTGGAAATAGTTTATCTTGATAACATGGTTAATAATGAAGATATATTTTTCTTCAAGTTCAACTCCTCAAAAGCTACGGCAGAAGTCATCAAGTCTAGTCTTTGGCATTTTCATAACAAGCCTTTCCTTATCCAGGTTTGGAGACTAAGTGCTAAATTTAAAGAGATCAAGCAGAAAATTATTCCTTTGTGGATTTGTATTCATGACATATCTTTTGAATACTAGACCATTGAAAGGTTGAGCTACTTGCTAGCTCCATTGGAATGCCTCTATGTCTTGATCAAGCTACTGTAGAAATAAGAAGAGTAGATTTTGCTAGAAAGTGTGTGATAGTTAATACAATTGCATAGCTACCTGAGGAGATATCCATTATGAAAGTTGATGATAACCTTAAGCTTATTGAAGACAAAATCACATATAAAAACAAGGCAGCCAATTGGCAAAATATGTAAACTAGACAATTTTATAGTACTGATAGGTAATTAAGAAATTCAAGTACCATCTAAAGGCACTATTAAAGAAATTCACCCCATCAACTTCCTTATCTAATAACCATTAAAAAATATAATAATGATTCTATTTGTAATATCCCATTTTCCCATAATAAGGATTAGAACCCTAGATTTCGGTAAATGAGAAATAACATCTAGAATTTAGGAAATACATTTCATGGTCATGCATAATATAGCATACGTAAACGTGAATTTTATTTTTTGCACACATTACAATGACTGTTCATACACTCAATTCACATTTTCCAGGTATAATTAATTTTTAAATGAGTATGATGTGAATTGTGGATTATATGTCTTGAAAATTGATTTGGTGAGTATAAATATTGATTTAGAACTTTTGGTGAAGATTTAGAAAATTTCTGAAATTATAAGTATTTTTGGGACTAGGAAAAATGCCAAGTGGCAAAATAATTGATAAATGGTAGAAGAAATAAGTGATGAATGGCAATAGAAATATTTGACACCTAGCTTTGGGATTTAATGACAAGTGTCATAAAAAATTTGCTTAAAACCTAGAGTTAAGTTTTGATTTAAAGACCTTGAAGTTAAACAAGTGTAAAGCATTGTTCTTAATGGTTTGTTAAATAGCAACTTTTATGATGATAGTTAGAGGTGAATGATCATAAAATGGTAATGAGCACATGTTGGAACGTGGGTGAGGAAATAAGAATAATCATGAATGATATTGAGTTGAAATGGAGGTGAGAATGAAGAGGAAATGATGAGGAATTAAGCATAAGATATGTTAGATGTAACTTGTAGGACTTGGAAATCTAGAAAACATGGAAGACTATAGCTGGAAATTTCAGATTTTGATAACCCACGATCATGGGAATGCATCCACGATTGTGGGAAGTGATGAAAGTGCTAGAAATTTTCTGTTGGAATAACCCACGATTGTGGGAAGTCATCCACAATCGTGGGAATGTCTTTTATGTGAATTACACTTCTTTTAGATGATTATTGAAATAACAAATTGTTAGGTACTTTCCTATGATGCATTTAGTCTTGAATAAAGCTTGAAATGAACTTAGTTTGGTGATGAATTATGTGACATATTTAGGGTGATAATTGAGGATATAACTTAAGAATAGATTGTTCAATATCATGTATTCAAATATGGAAATTTGGAGATGTTATAAGAATAAAATTGATCCTATGAATGCTAATATGATCCAAAGAAGATGAATGATGTGTATTAAGTAAAGATGAATGAGAATTTGGATATTTTGTGATCTTATAATGCTAGAACAACCTTCGTGAATGATTGATTGAAGAAATTTAGAATAATCAAATATACTTGAGATATAAAACTAAAAGTAAGCTAGACATATACAAATGAAAATATTTGAATGATTGAGACACATGATTAAGGTTATGCATACTCGAGATTGTCATTAAGCATGCATTATACATAACACATATAAATGTGTATGATTCAGTATTAATGTGATTGCGCAAATTAGTAATTTGTAAATATGTATGTGTTGCATGATATAGAAGCATAAATAGAGCAACAATATCCAGACATTGCTGGGACAAAAAGGCAATAGCTATCTGGAGCATACTATAAGTAACCTAGATGTTCTCACTAAGATTGTTTATCTTTTCTTAAATGTCAAATGTTGAATTATTATTGATATGAATATGTTAATTTCAGACATTGATAGTTCGAGGCATTTGATGCATAAGAATTTCAATGGAAGTGTTTACTGTATGTGAATTTGACAAAAATAAGTATACTCAACATACTTGTTAAATGTCAGACTTAGGTCCGATGAAAATGTGAAAGTGAATATGCAAAGTGAATATAAGTGATTGATTGAATATGTGAGATTTGATGCATTTCATTACATGAATATAAGATCAAATAAAGGTAGTTGTGACTAGAGTCGCCAGTGAAAAAGAGCTTAAAGCTTAAAATGTGGTAAGAGCCTTTAGCTCACTATACATAATGAGCTTGGTATCCCCAACAGATACGGGA
This sequence comes from Erythroxylum urbanii, assembly GCA_027568935.1. NCBI lineage: Eukaryota > Viridiplantae > Streptophyta > Magnoliopsida > Malpighiales > Erythroxylaceae > Erythroxylum > Erythroxylum urbanii. The sequence continues at coordinate 3,421 of JAOQML010127984.1, read as the reverse complement.
TAGTTATTAATGAGCCCGGCATCCATAATAGATACGGGACAGCTAAAAAGGTACTCAGTCAAAATAATGTAATAATTAAATGAGAGTTACATAAGCATTGCATATACATTTAATATGTATGTTTTGAATGAATGAGATGAGTTGTTTAAATTGTTCTGAATGAGAAATTTTAATTAAGTGAACAAAGTGATATTTGATGCTATATGATGATTGGTGACGTGATGTGCAATATGTGCTATTACTTATCTGCGAATTGAATTTGAATCGTGAATTATTCTATGTTTGGTATGAGTGAGCTGTCAATGATGGTTAGCTCAGTAAGCTCGAAAAACTCAATAAAATTGCAACGTGGCTTTTTAGGTATGAGAGAGGATACTTAGCTTCAAAGAGACTCTAGAAGAAGAATAGTTCTTGCATTTTTTGATAGAAGAAATGGCTCAAAGGTCAATCAGTTGGGACTAAAGAGTTAGATAGAGTTTTGTATAGTTCCTCATTCATGTAGCATATTTTGTAAACAGAGTTGTAGACTCTGAAAAGCTTTCGATACTATATATATATGGATGATGTATGTAATGATACAATGTACATTATGTTTCATGAAACGAAAATGAGGAATTGAGTTTTAGATATTGAGTATTTATGTTTCAATTATGATGCCATGATAAGTGATGTGATTGCTCTAGTGCACTGCTTCCACCAGGCATATGCTCGAATGTCTGATGGACATACGAGCACGTGTCAGATGGGAGTAGGGTGCTATATTTTGTTATTAGAGCCAGGTTTGGCATCTATAGGGAACAGATATAAGCATATAGACATGTTATATAGTGAGAAACTTGGATATTAATTGCTATTATTGTCTATTATAGGTCATCGGTCATAGGTGATCAAATGGGACAATCAACTAACCTAGAATCAGCAGAAGTCAGTAGAGAGTCTTCTGTACCTCAACCTAAGAGAATGTCTCTAAGAAATCCTAAGAGAAGGAAAAGTAGGTATGATAAACTGAGAAAACAGGGGGCTGTGGACTTCTACAGAAGTATAGTCCTTGCAATGGCTGAAGGATGGCTCAAGAGAATGGAGAGTCTCTTTGATCAGATAGACTACGAGTGGACGAGAAGTTTAACTATGCAATTTCCTTACTGTTAGGTCTAGCATACCAATGGTGGAAAAGTATTCTAAGCAGTACCCTAGGCCTTATAGCTTGATGTGAGAAGACTTTTAAAAGTCTTCAAGGAGAATTACATGCCGAAGATCTACTTGGATGACAAGATGAAAGAGTTCTTAGATTCAAAGTAAAGGAGACTTACAGTAGCTAAATATGAGATAAAGTTTAATGAGCTAATGGGGTATGCTACTGTCTTGATTCCTACTGAGAAAGACAAGTGTAGGAGGTTCGAAGATAGACTGAGTATGGAAATCCAGACAAGGTTAGTCATTTCTAATTTGGGTAGTTTTACAAAACTACGAGCTGCCTCAATCTGAATTGAGTAGTTCTTGAATGATGGCTAGGCATAATACAAAAAAGAGTCTAGAATGAAGAGACCTAACGAATCTCATGTTGGCTCTGGCAGAAGGTTTAGTAAGCATTAGAACAGATAATTTTGACCACCATCTTGATCAAGACAGTCGGGGTTTAGACAAAGGGATAGTTTTGTCCAGTCTGATAATGGAAAAGGTGCAGTATCAGGACAGCTACTTAATTGTGAACATTATAGGAAGAAGCACAATGGTGAATGATAGAAGTTATCTTAGAGCAATAAGCAAATAGTGAAACTTTTTTTAACTTTCTTAAGAAAGAGGCTTGATAGAGGTCTATTGTAGTACCCCACTATCATAGTGCATATCCCCGAACGTACCGATGGTATTTGAGAATACACTTTACAAGGGTGGTGAGCTAGGACGGTCAGTCAGACTCAATACAAATTTTTCTCTCACATCACACACATGAAATGCGTTTAAACAAATCAAAAATCAATCACGACCTATATCATTTATACACACATCGAGTCCAAAATGATTCTCAATTTGATCATTTCATTCATCAAAACACTTTCAATCATAATGTCATTACACTTTACAAATCACATAAACATTATACAATATTTGTGGAATACATTTTAAGATATAAAAGAGACTGTAGACATATACAGGGGTCAACTGATCTCGACCTCTATATCTTATTCAATGTCAGTGGCTATATTCTAGTTTGTCTAACTGGGTATCTCCTCTGAGTCTGAAAAATATGTTGTAACTTTTGGGATGAGTTTTGCGAACTCAATGAGTGGACCATCCTTGATGGCTCACTCATCTTACATAACACATACAGTTCTTGCTTCAAATTCACATACACTTCATGTAAGCATATAATGCACATCATTTCACCAATAATGAAATAGCATCATATAACACTTTGATCACTTATTTCACAGTTCATATTCAAAGCAGTCAAATAATTCATTTCAATCATTGAAAACATATATATCAATTATATATGCAATGCTCGTGAGACTCACTTTCAATTGTTATTGTTGTGACTGAGTACCTGAAACTGTCTTGTATTCATTGTGGATACTGAGCTCATTAATAACTATCCCTTATCCATTGGAGATACAAGACTCATTATACATTGTGAGCCAGAGGCTCTGACCACATTCTGAGCTTTAAGCTCCTTTTCACTTTCTAATCTTTAAGCTCTTTTCGGTGGCTACTCCGATCACAACTGCCTTTATGTTATCATGCATTCTTGTAATGGAATGCATCACATGTATTTAGTCAATTAATTGTGCTCAATCTTACACATTCATATTCATGTTCACATTTTCATTCGAATTTATTATCGGACCTTAGTCCAGCATTTAACATTTAAGTTGAGAATCACTTATCCAGTCAAGTTCACATATACTGAGGAGCACTTCCAATGATTTTCATGCATCAAACACCTCAAACATTCAATTTTAAGAATCAACACATTCATATCACACAATAATTCAATACATAAATTAAAACAAACAATTAATTAAGAGGATACCATCTAGGTCGACTCACAGTACCCTCCAGATTAGCATTTGCTTTCATGATCCAAAAACATTTGGATGCAGATGTCCTATCCTGTATATCAACGTTATGCAATACACATATTGCACAAACATTATTAATTACACAATCTCATAAACATTCAATTATTCACATATGCATATGTGTAATGTATAATGCATGCTTAAATTGAATATTCCGGGTATGTTTCTTTAATCACGTCTCTTAATCATTCAAACATTATCATTTGTATGTGCCTAGCTTTTTCTTAGATTTACCCCTTAAAAACACTTTGTTATTCTAATATCATAAATCAATTACTTGTCATTTCTTTTCTAGCATTATATGCTCTCATAATACCCAATTCTCATTCACCTTTACTTAA